>CAXAKS010000383.1:0-37500 GCA_963969495.1 Ceratothoa steindachneri
TTTATTGGACGCGACTAAACTTGTTTCCATTTAAGTCCCATTCTATTGCATTTCCTTATGGACCTGCATTTTGGAGATCTTGAATTTATGAGAACACACGGACGATTTAGCTGTACTGAGGACGTAGAAAAAAATCCACATACAAAGGCTTTAACTTTGTCGACTAATGATAGGGTATAAAAGACTGGCATCTCAATTGCATCTAAACTACTCCTAATAAAGCTTAAAGAGTTGGAAAAGGTAGCAGCGTAATTAAATGGATGCAAGACTACGTGGAAACCCGTAGTCTGACAGTGTTGACAAAGTAAATATCTCATTAAGCGCATCAGTCACTAGCAACCTTACTCAGGGATCTGTCCTCAGACCTTTGCTCTTTTTAATATACGTACATTTAAGCGAATTTCAAACAAATTTAAAATTTCTAAATTTGCTGATGAGACGAAACCAAGTAGTAGGCCACAATACCATTTTGACTGAAAATTTGTAAAAAGAATTGAATTGAGTCGACAAAAGGTCGGAAAATGCCAGATGTAATTAGAACCTGGACAATTCTTAGGTAGCCAACATTGTCATCATGATAACTCAGCTTCGAAGAGATTAAGATAGAACGGATAATTATTAAAGCCCAGTCAATTTTAAAAGCATTTAGGGGTCTAAATTTATTGGGATTTAAAAAAGGGATCTAGGAAAGATAGATAGACATTTTGTATTTAAATAGGAAGATATTATGCTTTACGTAGAGACCGCCATTGTCAGACCTCATTTGGCGTTTCTGGGGGCAATTCTAGTCCCCATAAATGCGAATTCCTTTGTTAAAAGAGGGAGGGGCCTTCATTTAATATTATTGGAATATCGGAATCTACGCGGCCAACTTATTGGTCTTTTTGATAATAAAATGGTATGTGATTTAGATAACAGATCGGCCACTAAAAATAATGATAGCACTGTTTTAAAAAGAAGATTTAACAATGCGAAGACACAAAATTTATTCTCTTATAAAATAAAACAAACTTGGAATAACATGATTAGGAATAATGGGTAGAGCGATACAGAAAATATGTTTATGAATTTAATTGATAAATATTCGTGCCTGATATAACCTTAGAGATGAAATAGTTTAATTAAGGCATAAAAGTAAAATTCAAACCAATATTTCCATTATATTACAAATCTACCATAACATTTTTTTACTTTGATTCATGAAAGGAAAATTGTTTTTAAATTCAATTTTGCGTTAAATTCACTTTTATCCAGTGTTTAAAATTATTCAAAATTCATAACTTCATAAATTTACGATTTTTGTAAATAATAATTATTGCATTTTTTGGTAATCTGGTAACTCTGGTGGTGGTGTCCAACTTCTCATTCCGAGATTCCAAGGTTAATAAAATAAAATCCTCGGCCCAAGTTTATTCGAGCAAGAAGAAGAAAGTTAGTCATATTTCTTCATGAATTTAAAAACAGGAATCAGCTGATGTTTATTACATATTAAAAAGGAAGTAAAAATGTTATTTCTGGGAATTAATAAAAATAAATCAAATTTAGTTCAGGGATTTATATTATTAATATTAACTAAAATAGGTGCAAATATTTCCATTTTTTGTAAATAATAATAAATTAATGGATAATTACGTTTCTAATTCCGTGGTTGATTGTTTCATTCAAGAGTTAATTAAATTATTAATTAATGGATCAATTAATTGGTTAACAACGACCGTGGAGGAATCGAGAAGAACCTCTCAATCTGGCCTAGCAGAACTCGCTCGAGTGTCGGATGGTGTTAAGCTAAGGTGATTTACATCACCTCCATTGCCCTTGGCTTTCCCAAGGGCAATGGAGGTGTGCCATCATCCTCTCGTTAGCTCTCTAAGTAGTCTCCTCTTACTCTATACCCCTTTTCACATATTCCCTTCTCTTAACTTTACAACTTTTTTATGCGACTTCTTTGCTAATTTTCATTTATTTAATTTTCTTGATATAATCGAACATAAAACGCTTCACAGGAAAATGAAACAAAATATGACAGCGGTGGATCATTTTCAATTGAAATCCTGAAGCGTTTTACAAATGGAAACGAAATTTGCGCTTTCGGCGAATTCTTTGTCTCGTCGTCTGCTCGACCCATTTTTCCTTCTCGCGTCCCACATTCAAATTCACGTATTTCCACGCTAATTATATCCATATTGGATTAGACAGTTTAAAGAAAGGACCTTAAAATATCCATTTCAAATGAGGGTAGGCCACTTTTTAATATGGCCTCTCAATAGGCTTTTGAATCAATACTGAATATCAGAGCCTCCCGTCACCGACCCACGAAAACTAATTAAAAGTCCAACCATCGAATAATTGGATCCCTTATTTTACCCCTTTGAACACTTCTCAGTCAGAATGTTTTAGAACTTTAATGAAGAACGAAGGCAAAGAACACAACCATAATAGCTACACCCAACCTCTTCTTGTATCTGAACTGCAAAAAGGAGATTCTGCGGAGAGAGAAGAACGTCTTGCATATTTTCGTTGACTCAGGATAAAAGGAAAGTGCTTTGTTTAAGAAAACTCGTAATAAGTTTGCAAAGTACCCTGAAGAGTAAGCCTTTAAGGCGAGAATAGTTTCAATATAAATGAGTAATGTAATCCTAAATGTAAAAGAACCTCAAATTTTATCGACAACGAAATTTCAATAAATTTCTCTAACGCCAAATTGGATGCGAAATTTTGAAAGCTGCCTCCGTGGGCGGATTTGAAGTGTGGCCGTCGACGTAATTTTTAGAAATCGGAGGATAAATGAATGGATACATGTTTTGAAGAGTGGAATTAATAAGATAAGAGTGCTTTCAATGAGAGGCGTGACAATGTCTATTACATTTGCATATTATAATGGCAAGAAGAGCGCGGAGTTGGATTTGTGTTAATAAGAGGATTGTGTTTCTTTTTGTAGACAAACTTTTTTGCTTATTCGAATGGAGTAGTTTCAATTTTGAAGATTTGATATCTTGGTCAGATATGACGATCAGGTTCAAAAGGAGGGTACCCCTAAAAGATATCATCCCCAAAATTAATGTTATTTAACTAATATTCAAATAAATTGGATAAGAACCAACAGGAGCATATAGTACTTGTCCGAATTTCTTCACAAAAGACAGTTTCAAACTACTTGAACAAAAGTATAATGATGCAAAATCTCTCCTTGGATCGAAATCATTCTCTTAATTCAAGAGAACAGAAGATGTAAATTCGTTCAGTGAACTCCAAAAGAGAACCCTTTCATGATCCAAATTATTGCGGGTAAATTCGAGAGTACCAAAAATTAGTAAATTCGAATTTACTCTAACTTAATAAAAGATATTCCTTTGAATGATTGCAGAAAAATGTCAAAAATAACGAAAGGGCAGTGAAAGGACTTACCTTCTTTTAAATAAGAATCAACTACTTGAAATGGGAAACCTCTAGACAAAAATGGATGATCAATCGACGGACAAAGAAGGGTCACTCTACTCTCCAGCATCCATTATATCTAAGCCTTTGTCCCTCTGGACGAACCGGTGGAGATCTGCTTAACTGACAACTAAACATATTAACAACTGTCCATCACAATTACTCCTCCATCGCTTCAAGGTAAAAAGACGTCAACCAAGTCGTATCACCTTAGGGTTCAGTGGTAATAAACGCGCTTCTTTCCAGATCATAGAAATGTGCTTAATTTACTTAGGAACTGTTATTAAATATATATATATATATATATATATATATATATATATATATATATATATATATATATATATATATATGTCTGTGAAAACAAACAATAATAAAGCACAATTTAGGAATGAGATTTATTTACTAACAGGAGTGGTTTCGGCACTCGCCATTATGAACTTTATAATAAAGAAAGGATTGCGGAATCAATTATTATTAGAAAGGTTGGTAACTTTAATATTTCAGAAGGACGATATAAATTTAACAAATAAGTTTGGAACTTTGTCTCCCAATCTAATTGTAAACCGCCAAGATCTTGAAATCCCCAGGATTAAAAGTTGCCTCCTGATCAATATATAAATTTACATTTTCATTTTATTTATTTTATCCTCCGCCTTTATAAACTAGAGTTAGGAGAATACATTATATTATACAGTTGATAATGGCGAAATACGAAACTAGTTCTGTTATGAATAAATAACATTCGTTTATTATTATTCTTTTCACCAAATATCCAACTCGTCAACGTTATACCTTCAAATATATATATATATATATATATATATATATATATATATATATATATATATATATATATATATATATATATATATATATATATATATATTTCCATACTTATATATATATATATATATATTTATATTTATATATATTTATATATATATATATATTGTCAGGTGAAGACAGATAGCAATGCTAGTGGGTTTTTTTATCATTAAAACTAAAGTTTTAAAATTAGCAAAAATCCAAAGTGCCCAATAAATACCATTATTCTCCACCTACGAAACTTTGAACTATGTTTACCAATTCAGATTTAAGTTGTCATTTTTGAAAAAGTGTTTGTGTCCGTATCCTGACCATGCAGGACACGCTCCGAAGCCCTTGGCACCATTTTTGTGTAAATTTGTTTGATATGCCACAACTGAAATTAGAGGATCTACTACTACTAAATGATACACAAATGTTATGAAAATATATATAATACAATAAAATGGTTAGAGTCTTATTCTACACCATTTTTACATAGGTATAAACAATAATATTAAAAATATAAACATTTATCCTATTAATTAATACACTTGGCAAAGCACTGTATAATGTTAGATAATAACACAAATAACATCATTTAAAACTGATGAAAATGATCAACATTGCACTTTGATATCTTGAATTTATATTAAATTTTTGGTCACATTTTCCCATTTAAAACACAAAACAATGTTACGGCTTAGCATACGTGAGTTTCAAATCGAAATCTTCATTAGTATAATTTTCGTGAATTTCCAAAGTTTGTACGGACCGTGTACTACGCACCATTTTATGTAAACTGTAAACACAGAAATCCCCACGCTGGTCAACTTTATGAAATCACACTCATTTTCCTTCACAATGATTATATTCACCATGTAAACCACAACCAGCGAAATCAGGCAATATTCACGAACACTGTGTACGATAATTTAAGGGGGACATCAGTATTGGGAAGAGGTCAATGCCTTCACTTCAAGAGAGGAGCCGATATCACGAAGACTCAAGTACGCGCATAAGTTGCCACCGGATAAGCTGCATCAATCCCAAGCAGCTCCGCGCACCCTAACTCCCCGAGGCTAAGTGATTAGAGGATTATGCTGCTAGGCAATTCTTTAAGTATCGCCGTAATTACTAACGCTATACTAGTGATTTATAAGTTCGTAGCTTAAGCTAGAGTCACGCATAATTACCTTTATTAGTATACAGTTTAACTCTTTGAATATTTACATACGTAATTTTAAGTTTATAATTATTTTATATTTTCTGGTAAAAAAAAATGAAATACTTTTGTGCGATCATAGAAAAAATTATCCATCGTGAAGATAGTTGCTACAGTAAGTGAGAAAATTGCCCTTCCTAAAACATGGTTAAGACACGAGAAGCCTCAAGTTATACAACCAAAGGAAAGTTTGTGAGATTACCTTCGTCAAGGAACGGTTGACACCGTAACCATAACAAAACCATCGCCAATTCCATGACATCACATTCGCAGATAGAAGTGTAACAAAGCGTTACATTGCCATTATGTTGTATATTTTCCAGGAACGCCTCATGCTACTCCCGTGGGATTTCTATGGCAATTTTGACCATAGATAGATTTGTGTTAACCATTACCAAATAGAGACTACAAGAGCCTTCAATATAGTGAAAACTTCAAGAATATTCAGTTTCCATGAATGCCAAGACAATGCTATCTGCATGAAAGGTGGCGGCAATCTCCTAGTTGTGAATTAATCGACAAATGGGAGTATTATCATGCTGTTTTGATCTAGTGGACTATTCTATTTCCATTACTATTTAAAAAGTCTCCTAGCAATAAATTGATTCTCTGAGACTTAGATATTTTCAAATAAAATTTAGCTATTCCTAGTTCTCTGTGTTTGCACACATTCGATTAGTGAACTTGAAATAATTATAAGTATTAATATGGAAAAATTTTTGCCAATTAATCACATTATGTTTATTTTAACCCCAAATTCACCAAGTTCTGGGAATTACTGAAAATTTCACTTGATACATCAATGGCTACAACTAAACATCCTACCCCTTCTCACTGCAGGTGATAATATCAGATAAATGGTGACTCTTTATTGTGTGCTGATGAGAGATAGATAAAGAAAGACACTCGTGACCTTCTGTCATGATGGCAACACAAATCAATATATCCTAAAAGGTCAAATATAAAAACAACAAAAGAAATGTTGTTTTTTCATATATTTCATCTTCAACCCACGGGGGATTTTAACATTTAACCGAGTGTCTGTGTGAATCTATTATTGATTTCATTCGATTCACAATACCTCTTCTGGTAAATCGCCAATAAATTGACCAATTCTACTCCACCCCCCAAAAGTTGCATTACTGCGTAACATTTGCACCTGGCTTCATTTTATTTTCTCATCTTCTTTTATGAATTTCCCTAACTTTACCTAACCTAACCATTTCCTAATTGTCGGGCTCAAGTTAAGAATGAAAAGGTTGGATGGATGGAATCCTCTTGTTTTAAGTTTCCCTGGGGCGGAAGGAAGCGCTTCATCGAAAAAAAATTACTTGGAAGAAAACTTTCCTTTTCCTTATCCCAAAACGAATATTTTATCAGAGCGACTCAATTATTATATCATTAATTGATTCATCTGACTCAAACTTAGTACGAAATTGTACGTTGCTCAAATGAATTGACTTAATACAATACCTTACTCCAACAATTTCATTCTTGTCAACTTGGATGTTTGTTCTTTGTTTACTAAAGTTCCTTTAGACCAGACCTGGGCATCCTTTGGAACGCTTGCCAAACGTGGCAGGCCAACAACTTCTACCGGCACGCGAAGCCAAATGCTTAACTTAAGAAAACTAAATAAATGTATCTCCAATTTATTTTATATAGCAACCGCATTGTGCACAACCTGTTATGAATTATGTTATCAGTGAGGCAGCAGCAGAAGTCTCATTGATGGTAAATAAATGAAAAGGTCTACAATTTTTCTTTCTCTAGTTTGGATTTGTTGTTTTCTACTTGAAATGATAAAGATTCAATTCTGTTTAATATAATATGTATATTTTCAGGTAAAATGACTATCTTTTCCTTTTAATTTTTATGCATCATAAAGGGTTGGGAATGAATAAAAAAAAACATCTTTAATTTTATATTCTTTCATTGTGTTTTAGTCAAGTATTGGCACGTGAGAAAATTTTGTAGCAAAGATTTGGCTAATTTTGGCACACCCACTTAAAAAAGTTGCCCACCCCTGCTTTAGATGATCTTCTTCCTTTCTTTTGCCATATATTACATACTTTAGATCTCTCTGTTCCGGTCAATACTTTCCTAAGGCTTATTTCTCTTTGTGCTAAAAATTGTAAATTTTCATTCAATGATAAATTTTACCTTCAAAAATTTGGAATTTCAATAGGGGGGTTATCTATCTCCCACCTTCTCTAATTTATATATGGAATTCTTTGAAACGTTATTCTTGCCCTAAATCCTCTATTTTCCGATTGTATGGTACCGTTAACATGATGATATTGTATGCCTTTGGCCTTCCTCAAAAGGTATTCACAATTTTCTGTTATCTTAATTCTCCTGTCCTTTCTATTAAATTTACACTTGATATTGAGGAAAATGGGACTCTTCCTTTTCTTGACCTTTTGATATATAGGACGCCGTAAGGTTTTAAATACTCTTTTAATCGCAAACCGTCTAACTCCAGTTCATATATTCAAATTTATTCTCATCACAGTGTTAAAATTAAACGGTCTGTATTCACTTCTATGTTTTTGCGTGCATTACGCCTTGTTAGCCCGGAATTTTGGGCTAAGGAATTTTCCAATATTTTTGAAATCGGTAAAACACTTTGTTACCCTGGTCAATTTTTGCATACTTCATTAAACTTTGAAAAGAGAACTTTTTATGGAACTGATAACCTCCTGGTTTTCAATTACAAAAATTGTCTTATCTTGCCATAATTTGAACCATTTTTTTTCTCACCTCACCTGTATTTTTTTAAGCAACGTAATATCTCCGTAAATTTTAGATATGAATCTACTTTATATAAAATGTTAGTCCACAATAATAAAAAAAAAGGTGGAGTATATTCTATAGCATGTTCTATTTGTAATTAACCTCACTTCGGGAAAACTGGTAAATAAATCTTTATCTACTAGAATTTATCAACATAAGTATAATATTAGATGAGGTGAAATAAACAGCGCTTTATTTTTACATTTATCTGAAAATAACCACCCCATTGACTGGAATTCTGCAAAATTCCTTTATCATTCCGCTGATTTCAGAAAAAGAAATATTGTCGAGTGTTCCTTAATTGGCATCTTACCCTATATGAACAATTTCCCTGGCGTTTTTATACTCGACCCTATTTTAATAAAACTTGTACTAAATGAAATAACTTCATAATGCAGCCTGTTGTCACTCTTTATTAGTGTAGTATCATTCGCATTTCCTTCCCCACCACGTATCTTTGTTGTGACTGTGGATAAACTCTTAGCCCTAAATTGTTTTTGCTTTACTGATAAACCTTTAAATTTTTTTTTTCATAAACCATATTGCATTCATATAGATGGCGTTGTTGTGTGTATATCATTTTAGGAATGCACATGCCTGCTATTAGTTGCTTATTGTTCTTTTTCTTGGTATTTTTCTGTATTGGTCTGTACTATGTGATGGGCGTTCCCTACGTTTATTTGAACTCTATATAAGGTTGTCTTCTCTATTTCCATGCTATTCCTTGAAAATGAACCTGAAAACATATTTCGAAAGTGCTTAGATTCATCTTTTCATTTTCCCGTGGGTCAATTTTAATATATATATATATATATATATATATATATATATATATATATTCTCTTTGAAGCATTCGCCTCCTTCACACATTCATATAATGACCCTACCCTATTCACAACTTCTTCAAGAGAAATCTTAACACCATCCAGCTTTCATCACATCCATAAAAAATAATATATATTACTCCTTTTGTTGCTCACTTAAATTCGTTCTCTTTCACACATCCAATGATCAAAGCTTTCAAGTTGAGTTCATTGGAGTTGAAAAGATTTTGACACCATATTATATTTAATTAAATAATAAAGAGGAAGAAAATGAGGGCACTTCCGAGGGATAGCTTTAAAATAAAGGATATGTTTTTATATCAATTAATATATTAAAGATTTGTATAAAGTAATTTAAACGCATTAGGGCAACTAATGTCATGTTGAAAGCGACCTTTACTTGTTTGTTGACGTCGCGCGACAATGAACCCCTAATAGAAAAGACCTTGGGTCACGAAGAGCAAAAGTTCTGTCATTGCTCCTACTAGGGGCAGCACTGGTAAGGCCAATCTTTTGACCATATCTACTCTATAATATTACGTCATTAAATCTCCATATGGATTTTGTTCATTAAGGCTTCCTTGAAATAAGTAGGGAATCAAAAATTATTTAGATTGCTTCAGTCGTTTTTGATCCATTGTCGTTTGCGCCAAGTCTGCTTCTGCCTCCGTGAAATCTAATATTAGCATTGATCACGATCAAACAGAGCGCCATGGAGAAGGGGGTGCTCGAATGTTGGCTGGAGATGTGAGCGGTATTGAGATGACCTCGTTTCTAGCAAAGGCTGAATTTCTTTCAGTGTTGATTTTAATACGAAAAGAAGAGATTTGAGAGCTAGAAAAGTGGTAGATAAAAGGGAAAGTGCTAAACAATAAGGATATTCTTAAAGCCATGAGAAAAATATTTTCCTATGGGACTAAGGAAAGTTCTAGCAATCCAATTATGACTTTTAATAGGTTTTAGACTGTAAATCGACGTATGTGAAGATTAATTCATTTGTGACTTAAACACTTTCTAATATTCTATTGACATTAGGTGAGAGACGTTACAAACAGTTTAGAGTTTATGTGGATGCAGGCCTGGTAAGCTTTTAATTTTGATTACCTTCTTCCTACAGTGACGCACAGAGGAGGGTCAGTGTTATGGTTTGGCCATCCATATCATGTAATTCTCTTGATTCAATCGTTGCCCTGCATGGTAAGATCAACAGCAAGGAATATCTGAATATTTTGGAAGATTAAGTCCATTCCCTGGTCCAGACATTATTCCCAGATATGAGTGTTTTTTCCAAGATGACACTGCCCCAATATCCATCGCTCATGTGGTTAACAGTTGGTATGAAGAGCATAGCAGTGGGCCCACAATCTCCAGATCTTAATATTATTGAGCATTTGTGGTGCGTCTTGGAACTACAAGTTAGAAGTCGTTACCCTCGACCGTCGTTTCAGTAACGGCTGGAGCAGGTTTTGCAAGAAGAATGGCTCAAAATTCCTCTCAAAGGAGTCAAGAAGCTGCATGATTCAATTCCAAGACACATTGACGCTGTTCAGAAAGCAAAGGAGGACCAACTCCATATTAAATAAATATTCATTGAATTGAACACGCGTTCCAATTATTTTATCGGACCCCTGTATATATATATATATACAGTACAATAGAAAGAGAAATTTAACGGAAATGAGCAATGAGACAAGAAAAAGAAAAAGATCTTGGGATGTTCTTAGCATAGGGAAATACAGTGTTTGATAGGGCACGGCTTTGGGTGGAATTGAGTCACTATGCCTGGTAGCTTAACGTTAGAGCATGTGACCGGCAATCACCAGATCCGCTCCGAGTCCTGGCCAGGATTATTCAAACTTTTTCCCTTGACGTTAATTCTGGATTCTCAGTATGGATTGGCTTCATTGTGCCGTCCTTTGCTATATTTTATTCTTGTGTTCTTCCAATTTCCCTCTCTCTTGCCTTAAAAATACTCCTGTTTCTTGTATATTTACTCAATTCCGTAAAATTTCTCTTTCTCTTGTACAGTATCTTTATATGGTCTAATACAAGATTTCTGCATCTTTCTTTCTGTGTTCAAACGCTGGTGAAAGGCAGTATTATATATATAAATATATATATATATATATATATATATATATATAAATATATATATATATATAAATATATATATATAAATATATATATATATAAATATATATATATATATATATATATATATATAAATATATATATATATATATATATATATATATATAAATAAATATATATATATATATATATATATATATATATATATATATATATATATATATATATATATAAATATATATATATATATATATATATATATATATATAAATAAATATATATATATATATATATATATATATATATATATATATATATATATATATATATATATATAAATATATAAATATATATATATATATATAAATATATATATATATATATATATATATATATATATATATATATATATATATATATATATATATATAAATATATATATATATATATAAATATATATATATATATATATAAATATATATATATATAAATATATATATATATATATATATATATATATATATATATATATATATATATATATATAAATATATATATATATATATAAATATATATATATATATATATATATATATATATATATATATATATATATATATATATATATATATAAATATATATATATATAAATATATATATATATATATAAATATATATATATAAATATATATATATATAAATATATATATATATATATATATAAATATATATATATATATATATATATATATATATATATATATATATATATATATATATATATATATATATATATATATATATATATATATATATATATATATATATAAATATATATATATATAATATATATATATATATATATATATATATATATATATATATATATATATATATATATATATATATATATATTTATATATATATATATATATATATTATCTATGATAACATTTGGGTGGAGAGTGCTTTGAAGAAGGATATTTTTTAGCCTGACCTTGATAAACATTCAATATCATATCAACAGGCTTTTACATTTTAGTAGAGTAAAGCGATTCCTTTTTTTTCTTTCTTTTCTTCATTGTTCCTAATAGGCTAGTTTCTTTCGTCATCAGTTGCTTGGACAGCTTCGGATAAGTAAAAGATGAATCTTTTGCTACCTTTTATTAATATATTTTTCTATTTGTCTTATCAATGCATGATTATTTTTATCTGCGGGCCGGGACTCATCCCTACTGATATGAGGAAAGACATTTACCAGATATTTGCCTTCCTTGTCAACAGCTAACTAGTACCTTTGGCCGAGTTTATCAAGTTTTGAAGCAATGAACTGAGTGAAAGAACATCAAGACTTACGCTAAAAAATTTGTTCATCAACAATAATTAAAGCTACAGGTTTGTATGATGTAATACAGATATCTATTAAGCTATTCAATACCACTAATAATGAGCAAATTTTCAGTCTGTAGCGTCATGGATCAAGTTGAATTTTGATAACAATTGCAATAATTAACAATTGATTTGAGGCAATTCATCCAACCCAAACAGTGGCAACCACATTTATCCGGGACAGTTGTTTCATACCTGGACAGTGGTGACTCTCCTCTATAATGGCCGATGGTTGATACCACTCTTAACTTTAAGAAAGGGAACCAATGTTTTGTGCCAAACTACCTACCAATAAGGCCCTCCAGGTATTGTGGTTTAGTATTCTGTTATTCTTCGTCTATAGGGAACGATATAGACGAAGAATTATTTAATTATATAACCGAGTTTGCAGATGAACCACAATTGTTTAAGGTTGTTGCCTTAACCTTTCCAAAGCATCGTGGAAATTAGATTACACACTTTCTTTGGATATCTATTTACATGGACAGCTTCTAGAAGTCACCTACCCTTAGCAAAGAGTTGGCGTGGATCAGCAAACTTTGATGTCATAAAACAGAAAATATGGGGAGGAAAACAGGCCCTGCAAACGATAGGTTAAATTTAAAAGCTGTCTAACTTACAAAACAGGGAAATTGTGTTTCCATTTGCATAAGTCTTTGCTGCAATCTTATACTGAGTACACAGTTGAGCTTTGCTTCCACATCCTTCGAAAAGACATCGATCCGAGATTATACTGTCAATTCATAGAAGCGTTCAAAATTCTGCAAGGCTTTTTGAATATTGTTTACCAGAAGGTTTTAGTGGTTAGTCAGAATAGGACCATGAACCACATTTACAAGCCCCAATTTCCGTGGTTTAGCAACTCAGTTGAGCAATCAATTCCCATTGAGATTATGCGAGATATGGAACGACTTAGCGGGAGAGGTAATTAATAGTGCCAGTGTTAACAATTTAAAAAAAGAGTTGACCATTTGTTTTCATTATGATATTAATTGCATGTAAATACCCAAATGTTGTCTTATATCCTTTTATTTCCAGGAATATAATATTATATGTGAGGGCAAGTTTGATAATGTGTTAGATCTTATTGATAGCGACCAAAATAAGTATCTTCATACTTCTTGTTACTCTTAATGTTACTTACTTCTTGTTCTACCCATAATTATTTAAAAAAAGGTCATTTATATAATTTTCATTGTTTCTGCTCCCTCTTATGCCCCGGCTGCTTTTTTTATCAGGAGTCACCTCTATTTACCGTAAGATCACTATAGCATTCACCCTAAAGTAGACCAAAATCTGGATCTCACCGACAGACCCCTCCCCCTCTACCTGTACATGACGAATTAAGAAACAATTTGAAGCGGTTTGTTTTCTCACTTGCAATTGAATCTCTTCTTTGCACATCTGCCAAAGTGTTCGACAGTTTGGTGACGCTTTCATAGTACAGGGTGGTCCTATATTTCTTGTGTAATTCGAGCAAACACTCAGAAGCCGCAGAATAATTAGTGTTTGGTTGGGATTCGAGTGCTGGCTTCTTCGCTTCTACAAGAATGACGGTGTTGAGGCCTACCTTGAATATTTGACGATGATCGCAGCTAAATTCAAGTTAGGCTCATGAAAAATTATGGTAGAGGAAGAATAACTTCATTTACACACACCTCTCTAATTCTCTTATTAAAAGACATGGGAGCAGAAACACATAGATGTATGAAAGATCAAATTCATCTTCAAACTCCTAAGAATAGTTTTTCCATACCTGAGGAGAGGGAGTGAAAGGTAAAAAGGACTACACCACTCCTTTTCTCCCTCTCGCTAATATAAAAATATAATAAAATAGATAAGTTCCAAAGTCAACTAAAATCAAACTTAAAATTTGGAAAGAAAATGAAAAGAAATCGAGAAAATTCTCTCCTAATGAATAATTTAAATGAAAAATTATCCGCAGCATTTTCCATCTTGTAAAACATAAAATTCAACTTAAATTCCTACGCACTCCTTTTTCCTGAATGGTAAATAGGCCATTTATTGATACATACATGCAGTTTCGCGATATACATACAGTATAATACACCACGACCGTCAAGGTTGGAGAATAGAGGGGAGAAGACCTCCCATCCTGAAGCGATAATCTTGCCTTGGCCTGATTTGGAATGAAATTCTTTTATGATTAAGCAAGAATTTAAAAAGATTTTATTGCATTGATATTTCATATTAACGATTCTATAATGTCCGTTGCAAAGACTAATGTTTTGTTGTTGAAGGTGGTAGTTATACAGAGGGGAAGGACTAACGGGAAGAGAGTATCTAGTAGGTTACATCAACTTGTAGGGAATAATTCATAACTCTTTAAAAACTCTTTAATAACTCTTTATATCATTTCGTTTAATTTTAGATTGGGAAGGTTTTTCGCTAAATCAACCTATTAAAGGCGTTTAACTTTCTTCAGATTTAAACGTAGGAGACCGTTAATATCGGCACATTTGTTGCATTCTATCCCATTAATATCTTTCCTCAGATTATTCAAAACAAACAAATGCTTCAACTTTTGAAATTAAGTTGAAAAATCGCTGGTCATCCGCGACCATTCGGGAAAATAAATGATTAAGGATAAATATTATATATTTTTTAATTAAAAATTCACTGGGATAATTTGAATTTCAATTCCTCGAATACAGAGAAATTTAATGCAATAATTTTGGTAAATTATTGTTTAATATTAATTGCATGAAACCTTAGCCGTAATAAATGCAAAATTTAATTAAATATATGATAAAAAAATCCCAATTTACTAAATTAGCAAATTATTACACTAAAATTTAGTCCTAAAAGGTAATTTTAAGGTAAAAGTAATCTTGCCCTTGTTTATGTACATAGAACTATTACACGAGTATTGCTCTCTATTTCACTTGGGAGCGGAATAATGGACAGAAAAGTAAGAATGTTCTTTCATCCATAGAGGAGAATTACACATTACACAGTTCAAATGCGGAGAAGTATCGGATGTTTTCTCCAAAAGGAGCTTAAAGTACTATAGAACTTTAAAGAAATAAATGAACCTAGATTGTTACTGAGTTCAGTTCAGGTAAACAACGAGTTCTTTACCTCTCGATATATGCCTCAAACATAATGCGGTCTTTGATTAAATGAATGGCCGCAAGTTATTCTTAATTTCGATTCCTTATGAAATTAATTGGGGCTATTTTATATCCCGTTGGAATTCGAATTAAAGTAACTATGCGTGCATTTGTTGAGGTTGCAAAGCATGTGTGGTAGAGATAGAAAGAAATAAAAGTTGTAAAAAGAGAAGTTAGTGTAGGAGATATGCAAAGGGATGAAAGGCTCTAGGTGATCAGGTTTATCGCTTCCATTTATTTTATTGTTTGTGTGTCTTTGGTTGTTATTCTTTTGTTTAAATGGTGTGCAAGCCTTTTGTCTTCAAGTTTCTAGTTTATGTTATTCGTAGTTGTGGTTGTTATATAATTCAATTTCTTTATTATTGCATTAAATAGTTAGTGTTTTTAAAATTTTTATATTCTATTGTATAGGTCGGTTTTTATCTGCGTCGAGGCACCGGGTCAAAGCGTCACTTTTTTCCAAAGAATTTCAATTGTACCCATTTAGAGCTATGAAATGACCCATATGACCATGGGACATTTGGTTATTCACCCTGGAGATTTCAAATCTGCTATTGAATTTGGCGCTCGCTGGCACCATATAGTGGTAGAAGCCTCATTTAGCCATTTAAAGGCACTTTTAAGTGATATGAACCATGGGAAACCATGAATGCAATAACCATTTATCATCTTATCACAAAACGCCGCAGGTCATTGGATGGACTCTCCCTCTTGTTATGTTTATTTGACGCAATTTTGGATTTTTTATTTGAAAGTAACTCATTAAGCGCCGTTCTCAACATTTCTAAGCGGAAGAAGATATGTTTTTTTCAGATTATGAGTGTTGCTATCTTATGTAGTATGTTGTTTGAAGGTTTGGGAGAACTCAGAAAAATACTCGTTTTAGGCCTAACTCAGTTGTAAGCCACTTATATGGATGGGGTCGTGGCAGCCGACGCTAAATCGAACCAATGGGATTATATCGACAAATAAATAAACTCGATGCGATTTAACTTCACCCATACTGCAAATAGGCTTCCACTCAGAACCTTCTGAGAATGAGTCCTGAATTAACTATGAAGTATTAGTGTTCAATTTAAAAAAAATAATAACACCTCATTTCTTTATGAAAAAACTCTCCTGGTAGTAAAATCTAATCTATTATGACCTCATTGTTTAATTCATCATTTGTTCCTCAGACTCACGCGAGGTTTGCCATTTCAGGAAAGAAAGCGCTGTTTTGTTATGTTGATTCGTCGACGGAAGATAAACGGATATTCTTAATGGAGATGCCCCTCTTTGGAAACATAGTCTCCTGAATTGGGGTAGGGTGTTCTTTGTTCTGTGTTAGGAAAGGCTGTGGTATTTAATTAAGCTTTTCTTTCCCACACTTTGTTTTTCTCTATTTAACATTTAGACCTTTCTAGCTCCCCTATAATCTCAAAATACCCCCCCCCCCCCTGTTGACGAAACATTGCTGATGACGTTTTCTAGAGTTCGAGAACTAAATTGTTCATTTTTTTAAAATCTTGGTGAGACGAGCCACATTAGAGTCAGTATCCTCCGCTCAACCTTTCTTATTTTAACATTTCGACATTTTTCTCCTCTTTTACTATTTACGTTCTTTATTCCTCATTATATAAACCAACAAGTTTTATGAGTTCACATGTTTTTCCAAAATTATGTTGCCGTGGATGGAGTTTAAACTGAAACAAGTGTGGCAGAGAAGGGGAGAACCTGTAATGGTCTGTGACACTCGAAGGATGGAATAAGGAAAATCTTTCATTTGATGGGTGTTGGAGTGACGCATGCATGAATAAGCGAGTGTGCGGGAGTTGGAAGATATGGTGGTTTCACTACATCAATACAGAATGGAAATTGGGGTTTCTATTCTACAGTTAATTTTGTTATGGGTGAGGCAGCGAAACCTGCTGAAAAAAGGTTTAAAATGTTGAAAAGTAACTGACGCCACCAGTAAATTGATGTTATTGTGAAGCCGAAAAGTTTGACTGTGAAATGTGCCATAATATGAAATATATCAGACCTGTATTAAGATTTTGTTTATGAAAATAAATATGTAAGAAGAATAAAGTTTTGAAAGGGAGATAAGTGTATAAGTGAATAGGATGAATAATTAAATGGCTCATATGTGTATAACGTGATGAAAGCCGTTGGGGATTTGTGATTGAAAAGGTTGTTTGGCTTTGTGTGCATGAAAGATGAATGGATGAAAATACACAAAATTATCAACAGAATTAATCAGTGAGAGATTGAGGATGTGGGGAAGGTGGAAGAGCACATAAAAGGTGGGGTTAACGAGTGCAAGGTAGTGTGAGAAAGAAAGATCGGAGGGAGAATCAGTTGATAAACCCGAAAGGTACGAAATAGTACAACAAGTAGGTTCCAATCTGTCCTGGCTTGTGACATGATTATTAGTGACTGGGGCGATTTACATGATTACATATAGAATGGGGCGATTTATGAGTATTTTCACTTGGTTGGAATTCCATTCGCTATAAGGAGAGATATTTGTCACAGACTAGTTGGAATGTAAAGTAATTTATACAGGGTGTCCAATAAGTCAATATACACTGGAAAATATTGGTATGACCAGAATCAGTGATGAAGCTCTTGATGGGTACAAAAGAGATCGTTAGAAAATTTTCGGATACCCTGTATATGAAAAGTGTGGGAAGGGTGATGTTTCAATGGTTTCCAAACTGGATTTCTTGTGAGAGTTGCATTTTCTTTCACTGTTATTCTGTTGGGATATTTATTTTCAGTGCATAGTAACTTTTTGGACACCCTGTATATTAGAAAGTTAGAGAGATACAGTTTGAATAATGCACTACAATTGCTCACACTCTTCCACATATATTCTAAGTTATTCTTTTCATATTTTTATTTTCTTGAAACTCAATTTATTATTTGCATAATCTACATTTACGTTTCCTCTTTCTTCTGGAAACATTTACGTTATCGGTTTAGCAAAACTTTTATTAATAAAATATTTAGTTTCGGAGGAAAAAAAATGAGTATTTTAAATCTAGAATTGAATTTGACCACAAAGTAAATAAGAAAAGCCTCCTAGTTTTAGATGTGTTCTAGTAAAGGACATCAGGAGGATTTACCTTTTAAATATTCCTGAGACAAATGAGATTGCATTGTATGTTTGACTCTGTGTGGATGTGTTTGTTTGCAACTTACTTTGGGATCGCTGCATATATGTATATATTGTGTTAGAAACCAAAGGTCCTGGTACCAATTCTGGGACTTAAATGTTCAACTTCCACCCAAATTTTGAATGTTTTTCCGTATTGTGGGTTTTTTGCACATCGAATACTAGTTACTCGTTCCCACAGACTAATTTTAATGTTACTTGACCTAGAAAAAATAATGAAAGCAGTACCAGTTTCTTTTTTATCTCTGCCTGTTGAAGGTGTGATTGATTCATAGTTTGGTTCGAGTTCTGTGTTATGGCGTGTGTTTATTGTTTTACTGTTAGTGAACAACGTAGAATTTTTTTTTTTTTATTTAAGGGGCTATCTGGCGACTGCCGACTTAGGCATAAGTCGCCGTAAACAAACAGCCTAGTTCTAGGCTACTTTTAAAAATTGAACAGGAAACAACAATAAAAAGAAATAACAATAACAAAGCAATAACAAAAACAATTACAAAAACAACAACAACAATTAAATCGGGTTAAATAAAAGGGAGAAGGCCGGCCTCCCCCCAAAAGTCAACAAGTCTACCAGTCAAAGTGCACGCACTCGTCCCGAGTACAAGGGACAGGCGGTAGCAACCCCGCCCATCCCGGTACCGGGACAGGTGTCGTGCGCAAAGATCACCCAGACTAGGACATTCGACAAGAATGTGCCGAACAGTCTGGGGGACGACGCAGTCGTTGCAATAGGGCGCAGGCGAGCGCTCCATCAAATAGCGATGCGTCACACGAGTGTGCCCGATTCGGAGACGACAGAAAGCAACCTGAAGCCGCCGCGGCATTGGGGGATAGGTCCATGGAAACAGTCGCGGCGCAATGGCTCGCAACTTTAAGTTCCCCTCAACTGTCTCCCATCTTCTTTGCCAAGCAGTCCGAAGAGCTGCCTGTATTCCTGCCATGTAGTCAGTGTGAGGAAGAGCAAAACGCTGGTCCGGTCGCAGAGTCCTCGCGGACTCTTTGGCGCCCTCATCGGCGCGCTCATTCCCCGCAATTCCTACATGTCCAGGAACCCAGCAGAAGATAATCTTGACATCTGCCCGGCTCGCCAAAACCGTGGCGTCACGGATTTCGCGAACCAGGGGATGCGGAGATTCCAATGCCCCGAGAGCACTCAGGGCGCTTTGTGAGTCGCTATAGATCACAATCCGGTCTCCGAACCGGGCACATCGCGTAATCTCCCGTACCGAGTGGTGTATTGCCACCAGCTCGGCCGTGAAGACAGACGCAGCGCCCGGTAGAGCCCCGCTGACTTCAAACAGAGGGGATACGGCGTGGAAGCCGACCCCCTCTTGGGACTTGGAGCCATCCGTATACACTGGCACGGTACCAGCGTGACACGATGTGTGCTCCAAAAAGGTCGAACGCAATACTCCCGGTGCAGTACTAGCTTTGGGAGCAGAGGCGTGGCGACAAATAGCCAAATGTGGTACCCTCCAGGGTGGCGTCCTGGGCAGAACCAGGGGCACCACCGGCCCGAGAGCTATATTTACCTCTCGAAGGAGTTTCCTGGCCCTAAACCCAAAGGGCTTAGGGTATGACTGGCGTCTCTCGGCGGCATAGGCACCATCGAGATCAGCTGCGGATGCAGTGAGAGCTGTTGGCGACTGAGGGAGGCACCGGGCTCGCGTGTACAGGCGAGTGATGCACTGCACGCGGCGCAGAGCGAGTGTCATCTCCCCAGCATCGACCAACAGGCTCTCAATGGGGGAAGTGCGGAAGGCACTGGTCGCAAGGCGAAGGCCAGTGTGGTGGATCGAATCCACATTCCGCAATAAACGCTCGGCTGCGGATGCATAAAACTCGCATCCGTAGTCGAGCTTCGAGCGAACAAAGAATCGAAAAAAAAGTAAGGCAGTAGCCCTATCAGCGCCCCGAGCGCTGAACGTCACGGAACGGAGAATGTCCATGGCGCGGGTACAAGAGACCCTAAGGCTGCGAATATGAGCCTCCCAGGTAAGGCGTCGGTCGAATACAAGACCAAGGAAACAGTGCGACTCAACCACATCCAGGCGCACCCCATTAAGAAACAAATCTGGGTCGGGGTGAAGCCGTGGATGGCGGCAAAAGTGCTCCACCTTAGTCTTGGCCAAAGAAAACCGAAACCTCTGCGCCTCGGCATAGCGAGAGACGCGGTTCAATGCCTGTTGGAGTCGACGCTCCAGAGTTGGCATCTGGGCTGCGCCAAAAGAGATCGAAAGGTCGTCCACGTAGAGCGTAGCGAGAACATCTTCCGGCAGCACCGAGGTGATGCCGTTGATGCTTAGGGCAAAGAGTGTGACACTGAGGACACTTCCCTGCGGGACACCCTCTTCCTGCTCCTTTGGGCCGGAGAGGGCTCCCCCCACCCGTACGCGGAATCGACGATCTCGCAAAAATTCAGATATAAACATTGGGAGGCGTCCCCTCGCCCCCATCGTGTGGAGAGTCTCCATGATACCGTATCGCCATGCGGTATCATAGGCCTTCTTCAGATCAAAAAACACCGTGGCGTAGTGCTGTCTACGAAGGAAAGCCTCGCAGACGGCATTTTCCAGTCGGAGCAGAGCATCCGACGTGGAGTGGAACTTACGGAAGCCGCACTGTGCAGAAGACAGATGGCCTGCGCTGTCCAGGAAATAGGCTAATCTAACATTTACCAATTTCTCCATCAACTTGCACACGCAAGAGGTTAGAGAGATTGGGCAGAAACCGGTCGGAGTAGAGTGATCTCTTCCGGCTTGCGAAAGGCGAGCACAGTAGCGATTCGCCAGGAGTCTGAGAGAAGACCCTCCACCCAGATCCTGTTGAACAAATCTAACAGAAAGGCCATGCCTCGCTCACCCAGGTGTCAAAGCATGGCGTACGGGACATCGTCCGGACCATGGGCGGTGTCCGCGCACAAAGCGAGAGCGGAACGCAACTCACTCACAGTAAACTTGTCGTTGAAGGGTTCTCCGCCTCTGGAGGTAAAGTCCAGCCGGTGGCCTTCCACGACATCACGACGTGCATTGAATGCTGGCGGAGCAGCATCACGGCTAGAGAATGCGGAAAAAGCGGTCGCTAAAGATTTCGCCACGGACGCGGGGTCCGAGATTGCGGTCCCATTCTCCTGGAGAACAGGAGGGGGATCCTGCGAGAACTTGCCCCGAATCCTTTTGACTCGCTTCCACACCTCAGCTAAAGGGGTCTTCCCGTTAAGTGAAGACACGTATGCCCGCCAAGAAGAGCGGCGGGCGTGCTTCGAAATATACCGGAACCTAGCCCTAGCCCGACGAAATTCAGCGACAGTGAAATCGTTCGGGCGGCGCTTATAGCGCATGTAGGCATAACGCTTCTGTTTGAGGGCCGTCTCACACTCGGCCGACCACCATAGGAGTGGTCGGCGTGCAAAACGGCCAGACGTCCTAAGAATAGTAGTGAGGCCCACGGCGATGAGGTTGCCGGAGAAGAACTCAACGGCCTCATCTACCGACCTAAACTCCTCGACTGAGATAGAGAATTCAGTCATTTCCTGAAATGCAGGCCACCGCGCCCGCGCCAAGCACCACCGAGGTGGTCTCTCAGGCGGCAGTTGCCCTGAAAATGATATTTGAATAGGAAAGTGATCACTACCATGGAGGTCATCGACCACCTTCCAATCAAAATCAGGCTGTGCATCCGAAGAGCACAAAGATAGGTCAAGGCAAGAAAATGAAGCGGTTCTCGGACAGTGATGCGTAAACTCATCCACGTTTAGGACACCCATCTCAAGCTCTTCGATCAGATCGGCAAGGACTTGTCCCCTGGGATTTATGGAGTAATCTCCCCAGAGAGGATGCCTGCCGTTCAGATCTCCAAGCAAGAGATAGGGCCTCGGCAACCGTGCCACGACGTGGCGGAAGTCCCCCGCGTCGAAGTCAGCTGACGGTGGAATGTACGCAGAAATGATAGTATACCTCCTATCCAGGTGCAGCTGCACAGCCACTGCCTGAAAGGAGGTATCCAAAGAGAAAGGAAGAACGGAGACATCATGCTGGGTGTAAACCGCGCATCCCCCAGCCCGGCCATCCCGCGGTGGTGGGGTCGCAAGACCCTTATACCCCGGGAGGGCAGGCAGCGGGCACGCGCCTAGCATGGTCTCCTGCAAAAAAAATAGCTAACGGAGATCTGGACGAGACGAGCCTCCGCAGCTCCTCCCAGTTGGCCCGGAGTCCACGGCAATTCCATTGAAGGAATATGCCCTCCAGGCCTAGCTCGGAGGAGACGTGGGGGCCCTCCTCGAATTGAAGACCCTCACGGGAATGGCCGTACACTTCCCGGGGGCAGAACCCCGGGCGCTGTTGGCCGGACAAAGCGCTGAAGGCGCTGTCGCCTTCGAGGACTTATTGGGGGAGGTTGGGCTCGCTATGCGAGTCTTTTCCTCCCTCCGCCTCGAAACCTTAGGCGGGCGTTGCGGCTTCGGAGGCGGGGGGCCCTCTTTTCGAGGAACCACCGTCTCCAAACCACTCGCTCCACCTCGGGGCGTGGGCGAAGGGGCCGAAGCTCCTTTATTGCTGTCCTCCTTTCGGGGAACAGCTTTAGGAACCCCGGAAGATGGCCTAGCGACCATCTTCAGGAGTGTTGCCTGCTGTGAGTCTAACGACTCTGTGGAGGCGCGTGGCCGTTTCGCCTTACGGGAAACGGTCACGCTGGGGGAAGAGGGGGGAGCCCTGGTTTTAGCCGGGGCTGGGTGTGAACACTTTTTGCCGCTAGCTCTACCAGGGGAGCGCCCGGGTTGGGTAGAGCCCGCAGAAGGGCTCCGAATGGGCGCGGAAACAACCGTGCTCGTTGGCCTGGATGGGCCAGGAGCAGAGGGTGCTTTTCTTACTATTGAGGCATATGACGTCCCAGGCAGAGCCGGGCGCGCCAAGACCAAGTCCTTAGCCTCGCGGAATTAGATTTTATCCTGGGCCTGAACGGCCAGGATTTCTTTCTCAAGGAGATATGCACCACATTGCTTCGAAGAAGCAGGGTGCGGCTCTCCGCAAGTGACACACTTGGCCACACACGATTTGGACTTATCGTGTGCGACCTTGGAGCAATTTACACAGACTTCGGGTGACCCCGATTTTGCACGTCTACATGATCGATTCGTATGGCCGAAGCGGTGACAGTAATAGCAGCGCCGCGGCAGTGGCACGAATGCCTTCACGCGGTAACGGTACCAACCGGCACGCACCGACTCAAGGAGCTTGTCACAGTCGAACGTGACGAAGAGTGTAGGGGTGGGTCTCGAGGCCCCTCCCTGTTTTCTCATCACACGTTCGACCTTGACCGCCCCATGGTCGGCCAGCTCTAGGGTGATGTCTTCTATGGAGTAGTCAACGAGTTCCCTCGCATAAACTACTCCTTTCACAAAGTTCATGGTAGAGTGCGGCGTCACACTCACCGGGGTGCCATGAAGTGTCCGAAGAGCACTTATCTTGGCCGCCTCGGCGGGATTTGCCGCATTCGCCAGAAGGCTCCCGTCCGAGAAACGGGTTACCTTCGGCTCTCTACCAATTGCACTAGCTAATCCTCTCCTCTGATGGATCATGTTGCCCTTGGACAACATGCTGCCATCAGTGGAGCGAATAACGAGGAAGCGCTTGAAGCCAGCGGGCTCGAAAACGCCAGGTAACCTCTGAATCAGTGGCCCCGATGTCATCGAGGCTCCGCCCTGTGCATTCTTGGTGTTAGTCTTAGTCAGGGGCTCCGCACACGAGGGGGTAGAGGGGCCGGATGTGCCGATCTTGGCTTGGTCGCCTACCAAAGTGGTAGCAGACCCATCCGTCCCCGCAGCCCCCGCGGATGGAGAGGAGCCCCGAGTCTTTTTCGTCTTTTTAGTCTTCTTTGTCTTTTTCTCTTTTGGAGAGGAGGGCGGGGAATGAACCCGCTTTTCACCTCCGCCGGCAGAAGCCCCCAGGCCAGATGGACCGGCCTCAGCCAGGTCCCTCTCCGAAATGGAGAAGGTCCTGGTTGTCGTAGGGGCACCTGTCGGAGGAGATCCCTCCCCTCCTTTTACTGCCTCGGAGCCCTCAGCCATTTGAGGAGGACCTTGCATAGGGGCGGATTCGGGTTCGGTGCTTGGCGCCGAGCCCGAATTCCCCCCCATGGAAGGCCCTACCGTCTGAGGCTGGGTCTCCTCAAGGACCATGTTTATCACAGGAGGGGCCTCCAGTTGGCCATCCCCTCCCAGGACATCACAGGTCCCCTTGGCAGTGTCGCCAGTCTTGTGTGGGGAGGCACAGGCCTTGACCCCAGCAAGGTTTAAAATTCTTGCCAGCAGGTCTTTTGAGGGAAGCGACCGAAGGGGCCTGGCTTCCCTCTCCCCCCTAAGGGGGTTTGCCCTACCGAGCCGCTTGCACGATGGGCGGTCGGCAATAGGCTGCCTGCTGGCTTTCTTGGCAGTCCCCTTAGAAAGCAAAGGAGGGACTGCCGCTGGAGATAGGGAGGTGCCCGAAAGCACCTCCAGAGAAGGGGGTGAGGGGGAGTCCCCTACACCCGTAGGCGTAGGAGAGGAGTAAGCCTCCTCTCCAGGGAAAGAATTATGGAGGGTCACTTGCGCAAGCACAAGGGGGGGGACCTCCATTTTCTCGGTGGAGCTGCCCGAGGGCGGCTCCGTTGATTTTCTTGGGGTAGTTGGAAGTTGGCTTTTTTTTTTTTTTTTATACATGGGCATGGTGACCCTCTTTTTAATACGGGACGCAATAGCTCATCACCTCTCGCAGTTGCCTGCACTGCAAGAGGTGCTTACAAGCCAGGCAGAGCCAGGCGCCGCCCTTCGGGACCACCCCTCCCGCCTGGTGGCCTGGCAGTCCTTCGGCATGGCGGCTCCACCTTGAACACGGCGTAAAAAATATAGGTTGTGAAGAGGAGAAGAAAAGGGATGTGAGGAAGGTATGGGTGGGGATGAAGCAGGTTGTTAAAAAACCCCCATCCCGAACCGGAGCTGAGGGGTTAGGGAACCATGTCCGCTCCCCCCCCCCCAGCCCCGATCCGGGGTGGTTGGCTTGAGAAGAAGGTCAGCATTCTACCCTGTGAAATTAGAGGCTGACCAGAGAAAGTTGTGGGAGAGGTTGTATGAAAAGCGACGAGGTAGGGGAGAAATCGGGCTATCTGAAGGAAGGAAGAGAGGCTAAGCTGGGGCCGGACGGAGCGCTGGATCCCGTCAGCACGGCGGCCAGGATGGCAAATCGCCGCGCCCCTTACGGGGTGAACAACGTAGAATCATCGTTATCTGAGGCCTCTCAGCCTATTATTTTCCTTAATTTCCCTAAAGACTTCTCCAAAAATTACATTGGAAATGACAACAACAATTGGAAGGAAATATGGACAAAATATAGCATATATGCGATTATACCTTGTGAATGTATTTATCCGAAGCGTAAGAGGATTTAATAAAATAAGAGAGATCGGAGTATGAGGGATTTAACCATGTTTAAATAGATTTTGTGCCCGAATGATACAAAGAACTTTAAGAAAAGTAAAAGATTTCATCTTCCAAACGACGACACAATGAAATCTTGGCCTCATCTGCTCTCCAACGGAGCAGTAGTGTCTTTATTGTCATCGCTGTGTCCACCAGAGTATTGTTGCGTAGAAATTAAGTAATGAATTTCTTAAACTTTGAGACAATTAGTTAGGAATGAAAAGGAAGTTCATTTATTGATACTCTTAAGATTATTCCTCGAGGTGATAATTAATGGAGGCTTTTCCCTGCCCTTTTCTAGCTCGCTTTGTTTGTGTGATAGAACGAGTTGAATCTGTGTTAAATTCAACTCCTATCCCATATTAGTTAAAACCTCGAGGAGGCCCACGTGCATCTTCGATTCGAGGCTTGGAGTCTTATCAACAGCTGCCGGACGTCAATGTTTAAACAAGGAGGTTATCGTCCCCCCGTTCACCCCCATACGCCGACCTCGCCAGATCGAGTTAGGCTTATGGACAGATAAGGCATTTTTCTCCGGCCCAGCTGTGCGTTCCCTCGAAGCTTCCACCCCATTCTCCCCCACGCCAAGGAGATGTCCTGGCTATATATATGGAAACTTTACCACTAAGATCAGATTGGAGATCCAGATTTTCGTCGCGAAACATCACCACGACCCTCTCTCCCTTTGTGCGCCAAGGGACCTCGGCCTCGAGATTCACCATCACTTGTCCAGGAGGACAATATTCCTTGAGTGCCAAAGGTTCGATCCTTTAGTGACGTCAAGTCCCCAAGGCATTCCCCCCTGTTGTTCAAGGGAGAACAACATTAGAACAGCCATTGTTCGTTTTGAGCCCTTCGCCAAGAAACGGTTCTCTCCCCCCCCTTGTTGTTCAAGGGAGAACAACATTAGAACAGCCATTTTTCGTTTTGAGCCCTTCGCCAAGAAACGGTTCTCATCACCCCCCCTGTTGTTCAAGGAGAACAACATTAGAACAGCCATTGTTCTTGAGCCCGTAGACAAGAGACGGTTCTCATCCCCCCTTTGTTCAGAAGAGAACAAAGTAGAACAGCCATTGTTCGTCGAGCCGTTCGTCGAGTAACTGTTCTCCTTTCCAAGATGCCTCGTCAGGATCCTTTTATCCCCCCCCCTTCGGCTGGAGCTCGCCAGCGGACCGAATATTCCTTCAAGTACCTTCCACTGCACCCTAATGAAGTTACGTAAGCCAAGCGTCACCTTTTGAGTATTGATCCCTTATTTGTCAATTCTATCCAGTGCTTTAAATGGTTTATCGAACCATCCCATCTCTTTAACTCCATATTTGTTTTACCTTTTTTGATCCCTTAAATCCTTGGATTAGCCCGAGTCTCCACGACCCTTTCCATTCTGTTTGTCAATATTTTCCGTTTTTGTGTATTGTTTATAGTTATTATTAATAAAACTCTATTTTATTAATGATAGCAATATTATTATCCTTGAGCTCAGTTCCACTTCTTAAGCATTTTTGAAGATACATAATATCGGCCGCCAAGACAGTAAAACGCACTCTAGAGATAATTAAGGAAGTTCCCTCAACGAATAGTATATATATGGTATCGTCGGGAGTCATTCTACGACAGTTTGATTAGATATTTTGTTAAGCAAACTGTATGCGGTAGTAGATCCGGCTATTTAGAAACTATCCATGAGAGAAAGATTGACGCCCAGACCCTTACGAAAGCAAAGCTATATGTTTAATCCCGACGATAGAATGACTACAATATTACCACTGGTCTGATGAGCTCGAATTAGATAGAGATCTTGTTTCAATTACCATGTACCATAAGGGATTGCAAGGTTTAACACAAGTAACTAAGCGGCCGCCGACATTGGAAAGATTCCGTCAAGACCCGTATGGAATTTGACTCACTTGGCTTTATCAAGAGAATTTCGTGGTCTCCCCGACCGAATGACCCCCGGATAGTCCTCCTTTGTAGAATAACATGGCTTTGTAATACATATTTATCTTGCTTTATCTTCACAACCTTTATATTTTTTCCAAATCTCTTAACAAAAACATTGAGGAAGAGACGCCTTCGTGGATATTTTTTACACATTTCAGCTCTAATACAACATCTAATGCTACTAGTCATCCTCAGCATTGCCCAGTTATCGTCCCTAGTTAAGCTGTAGAGCTCAATTGATGTGGTAAACATAGGTCGACTGGTCACTATAATTGTAAGTTTGATTAGCACAGCGTTAAATCACATTAATTCCTCTAATTTGAGCAAACCCCCCAAAAAGTTGAATTAGACAAGGATCATTGCATCGACGATGTCCACTTTCACCGAAATCTGACCAATAATTCGTTCTTACTTCAATTTAAAAAAAAAAAATACTTTTTATCTATTTCTTCTATGGTTATCCAACAATTTACCTCTTGATCATACACAATAGCAAATGTGTAGGATTTTCTGATTTCTGAGACCATAAACGAAATTTCATGAGTAAATATTTTAAAAATTCCGAATTTCTGATAGAGTTCAGAAATAGAAAAGGATACACGATATTTCTTTAGAAAAGAAGTACATAAAATTCAATTGAACAAAAATAACTGACAAACATTCCTGAAAAGTTTCAGATTTTTCTGCCTTTAATCGAGTCTGAATCGAAGGGACAAAACTAAAATGGAGAAAATAGAAAATATTTCACGAAAGAGAAAAAGACTATCCAAGAATGGAAGACAGTGTAGCACGAAGAAGATATATTGAGTGTTACTAATAAGGCTGATATTAAATTTTATTTCCTAGAAAATTGTAACTGTGTAATAAAAGAGGAAGAGATTAGATAGGCAATAGAAAGCTAGTGTGAGACATGACCTAGAAATTGGCCATAGAATAGGGGAAATTTAATTTAATTCTATGCTTTAATTGTTAAATATTTATGATTTGTTGCTCATTGAGAAAATGTTTACGTATTAGTGAAATATCTAAAGAGAGGAGGTATTTAACTCTACCAAACAATTTGATACAAGATCTAGAGTGAGGAATAGATAATGGTCGCTTTAGTTAAAATAATGATTCAAGAGAAGATGAGCTTGATGGAATTCAACGAGGGTATCATCAGTCATTGTGAAAATAGGAGATAGTAAATAGTCGTGAAATTTACAGAAGTTAAGAATTAAGACTTACATAAGTCTCATACACTCAGGTTTTAGCAGAAAATGTGGAAAGGCATATGAGGAGGAGTGTTAGGAAGAGTGTTAGAAGACCAGGTTAACTAAGGAGCTATATTCTAAAACCATTTGCAATATCTAACGATGAATTTTCTATCAGAATATCTTTTTGAAATAATCTATAAAAATTGGATCATTGGTCAGTTAATTATTTCTTTTGGATTTTAATTTTGTTTGGATTAGGATTAATCGCGATTACTTAAATCTCAGAGCCCGTTTTTTCTCTTCATTTAAAGATGGCCTTTTATTAGATGATTCGTCGAGGCCCAAAATTATCTTTCAAATAGCCTAAAAACCACTCCGAGAAGAGGATAATTATCAATGATAACAATGTTATTTCTCACTAGATCTCAGCTCTGTTTGATCGGAACCTTCAATTTTATATTCAATTACTAAATTCGAAATATATTTTTAAATTAAATTATATCTTTCACTTTGTTTGATAAAAGGATTTTATGCTAATATTTGAAAGTTAAATTACAATCATTCAAGAAACCTAAACCTAATACATCAGCAGTCGCAGAAACTCCCTATCTGCGACTACTAGTCTAAGCATGGCATTATCCTTCCGTAGCCATGAAACCACATAGCCTTTATTGAACAAAGGGAATATCGGCCTTTATTCATCGGACAAAAGTTGGCGTAATTTCCTGGATTTTTTTTCCATTTATACAGAGAAGTTAGCATAATTTGCTAAATTTCGCCACTAATGCTATTAATTCAAAGTTAAACACTTCATCCTCCATCAATGCGGCTCTGTGGCAATTATTTTGCGAATTAGTTCATTGCCATGTTAAATTCCTCTAATAGCTGAATTGAATAGGACGTATTCCCATTATATTAAGATCATGTGAGAACAAAGATATGCTAATTCTTTTTTCTTTTTATTACTAGATTTTATAACTATATATTTCATAAGATACAAATATTTAAATGTTTAGTTTAAATATTTGCGTGCATATAATGAGATCAAAATTATTAACAAGCGATTAAACACAGCATGAACGAATCAAATGAATGTTTAGGAGAGAAGATTAATGAGGATCCCGAGGGGAACAAGACGAGATTGTGTATGGAAGTGAGAAAGGTGAGGGACAGAAAAAGGGAAGAACTACTGTGTGCACATCTTGTCCAAGAATGGCAGGTTACCTATGTGGAAAGAGGTCAAATGTAGATGGAGAGAAAACTATGATGAGTTTTATAATATGGCTATTGAAGATGATGCAAATGAAAAAAAGATCGTTCTCAGGTATATAAATTGGATGAAGGATCTTAGTGTGGCTGAAAAAGCATACCAAGAGATTGTGATATTAGAGGTTTGAAAAGGAGAATGCAGCTATGGTAGTTGATATCTAAAATGTGGTAGTGTTATCAAATAGGTTTGTCAGAGAGAAAAAAGACGCGCGGTCGCCTCTTTTAAAGAGAAAAAGAAAGAAAAAGAGAGAGAAAAAGAGAGAGAAAAAGGGGGAGAAAGAGAGAGAGAAAGAGAGAGAGAAAGAGAGAGAGAAAGAGAGAGAGAAAGAGAGAGAAGAGAGAAAGAGAGAGAAAGAGAGAGAAATAGAGAGAAATAGAGAGAAATAGAGAGAAATAGAGAGAAATAGAGAGAAAGAGAGAGAAAGAGAGAGAACGAGAGAGAAAGAGAAAGAGAAAGAGAAAGAGAAAGAGAAAGAGAAAGAGAAAGAGAGAGAGAGAGAGAAAGAGAAAGAGAAAGAGAGAGAGAGAGTAACAAGGAGTAACAAGGAAAGTAAGTACCCTAGGAGACCTTACGGTCCATTCAAAGAGGGTACCTTTAGGCTAGCAATCGAGCGGGCACATGGCTGCTCAATTGTTTTGCGTCCCTAAACGGCCACTTTTCAAGACTTTGTCTAGTCTTGACTTGAACTGGTCAACAGATTCACTGTTGACAACTTCCACTGGAAGTGCGTTCCACATACCGCAGATACTGTAAGTGAAAAAATTTCCACACAGATTGCGGTTGTAACGCTTCAGTTCAGGTTTGAAGCCGTGATTGCGCGTTCTGTTCTCACTCAGTGTGAAAATATCCCGGTAGTCAACATTGTCGAACCCTCGAATTATTTTGAAAACTTCGATGAGCTGACCACGCTGTCTACGGGTTTCCAGCAAAAACAGATCTAATTCCCTTAGTCTATCCACATAACTTTTATGTCGGATAGAGGGAATCAGCTTGGTCGCCCTTGTTTGTACGCGTTCCAATCTCGCGATGTCCTTTCGCAATGAAGGACTCCAAAATTGTACGGCATACTCCAGGTGCGGTCGGACAAGTGAGTTGTACAGGCACAGTACAATCTCCTGGTTCCGATAACCAAACTGGCGCTTAATATAGCCTAGCATCCTTTGGGCCTTTTTCTCCGCCTCAATGCACTGTTTCGAGAACTTGAGGTCACTAGTGATTGTTACACCCAAGTCCTTTTCAGTGTCACTCGATTTAAGAGCAGTGCCCTTAAAGATATAGTGAGATTGGGAGTTTCTGTGGCCGATATGCATCACTTTGCATTTGCCCACGTTAAAAGGCATTTGCCACGTGTCCGACCACTCCCCAATCTTCCCAAGATCTTCCTGCAGGCGGGCAGTATTTCCATCCTTTGCAACGTTCATACCAAGCTTGGTATCGTCGGCAAATTTGGAAATCTTCGAAACCATGTCACCGTCCATGTCGTTGACGTAGATGATGAATAGTAGTGGTCCCAGGACAGAAACTTGAGGCACCCCGCTAGTAACGGGGACCCACTCAGAAGACTGTCCATTTACCACCACCCGTTGCCGTCTGTCACTTAGCCAGTTCTCGATCCAGCCGGCTAACTTTCCGTCTATGCCAAGAGAGAGAGAGAGAGAGAGAAATAGAAAGAGAGAAAGAGAGAGAGAGAGAAAGAGAGAAAGAGAAAGAGAGAAAGAGAGAAAGAGAGAAAGAGAGAAATAGAGAGAGAGAGAGAGAGAGAGAAAAAAAAAGAGAAAGAGAGAAAGAGAGAGAGAGAGAAAGAGAGAGAGAGAGTAAGAGAGAGAGAGAAAGAAAGAGAGAGATAGAAAGAGAAAAAGAGAGAAAGAAAAAGAAAGAGAGAAAGAAAGAAAGAGAGAGAGAAAGAAAGAGAGAGAGAAAGAAAGAGAGAAAGAAAGAAAGAGAGAGAGAAAGAAAGAGAGAAAGAAGGAGAGAGAGTTACAAGGAGTTACAAGGAAAGAAGGTACCCTAGGAGACCTTACGGTCCATTCAAAGAGGGTACCTTTGGACTAACAATCGAGCGGGCACATGGCTGCTCAATTGTTTTGCGTCCATAAACGGCCACTTTTCAAGACTTTGTCTAGTCTTGACTTGAACTGGTCAACAGATTCACTGTTGACAACTTCCACTGGAAGTGCGTTCCACATACCGCAGATACTGTAAGTGAAAAACATTCCACACAGATTGCGGTTGTAACGCTTCAGTTCAAGTTTGAAGCCGTGATTGCGCGTTCTGTTCTCACTCAGTGTGAAAATATCCCGGTAGTCAACATTGTCGAACCCTCGAAGTATTTTGAAAACTTCGATGAGCTGACCACGCAGTCAAAGGGTTTCCAGCGAGAACAGATCTAATTCCCTTAGTCTATCCTCATAACTTTTATGTCGGATAGAGGGAATCAGCTTGGTTGCCCTGGCTTGTACGCGTTCCAATCTCGCGATGTCCTTTCGCAATGAAGGACTCCAAAATTGTACGGCATACTCCAGGTGCGGTCGGACAAGTGAGTTGTACAGGCACAGTACAATCTCCTGGTTCCGATAACCAAACTGGCGCTTAATATAGCCTAGCATCCTTTGGGCCTTTTTCTCCGCCTCAATGCACTGTTTCGAGAACTTGAGGTCACTAGTGATTGTTACACCCAAGTCCTTCTCAGTGTCACTCGATTTAAGAGCAGTGCCCTTAAGGATATACTGAGATTGGGGGTTTCTGTGGCCGATATGCATCACTTTGCATTTGCCCACGTTAAAAGGCATTTGCCACGTGTCCGACCACTCCCCAATCTTCCCAAGATCTTCCTGCAGGCGGGCAGTATTTCCATCCTTTGCAACGTTCATACCAAGCTTGGTATCATCGGCAAATTTGGAAATCTTCCCAACCATGTCACCGTCCATGTCGTTGACGTAGATGATGAATAGTAGTGGTCCCAGGACAGAACCTTGAGGGACCCCGCTAGTAACGGGCACACACTCAGAAGACTGTCCATTTACCACCACCCGTTGCCGTCTGCCACTTAGCCAGTTCTCGATCCAGCCGGCTACCTTTCCGTCTATGCCAAGCGCTCGCACTTTCCGGAGAAGGCGGCGGTGTGGTACCTTATCAAAGGCTTTCTGAAAGTCTAGGTACACCACATCCACCGCCTTGTCCCGATCGTGCTCACTGAAAACGAAGTGGAAGAATTCCACAAGGTTCGTCAGGCATGACCGTTGACTTCGGAGGCCGTGCTGGGAACTCCTCAGTAGCAGGTTTGACTCTAAATACGACGTCACTTTGTTTACCATGATGCTTTCCATGAGTTTACCGACTATCGAAGTCAGACTGATAGGTCGGTAGTTCGACGGTTGGTATCGGTCTCCTTTCTTGAAGATAGGAGTCACCTCCGCCTCACGCCAGTCTCTAGGAACGCATCCGGTCCGGATTGACATGTTAAAGATAGCGCACAGATGTCGTGATACTTCATCGCACACTTCCTTCAAAACTTTAGGTAGAAACCCGTCCGGTCCAGGGGACTTATTCGTCTTTAGTCAGCGATCTTTTTCTTTATTTCTCCTTCGGTGAAGTCCATTGCCTCCAGCTTTTCCCCCGAGTAGGAATCCGTGGGCTGGGGAATGGGACCACACTCTTCAGTAAACACTGAAGAGAAGTAGTCGTTGAAAAGGTTAGCATTTTCTGCATCTAAATGCTTTAATGTCCCCTCCTCATTCCTCAAAGGGCCAATCGTTCGACGGATTGGTTTACGGCTGTTCACATATCCAAAAAACTCCTTGGGATTCTCTTTACAGAGTCTCGCCACTCGGAGTTCCTCAGACCGCTTAGCCGCCCTTATGCTGGACTTCACTCTCCTGGCTAGCCTCCAGTATTCGTCAAAGTCACCCGAGATCTTCGATTGCCGGTACACATTTCTCTTCTCCCTAAGCAGTTGCCCGATTTCTCGATTAAACCACTTAGGTTGAACAGAAGACAGACGGGGGCATTTCAGAGGGATGAAACGCGTTTGAAGACTCATGAATGTGGTTTTGAAACTATTCCACGAGTCTTCAACGGCATCGCACACTTCTAGCCTCACGTCAGTCAGTCCAGCTCGAAGGCTTGCAAAGTCTGCTCTTCTCAAGTCAAGTTTCTTTGATTGACTGGCAACAGACCTTACCTTCGGGAACTTGACGCTAAATCTAACTAGCTGGTGATCACTGCCACCGAGCTCTTCGCCTACAGAGATATCCTCAACGATATCATCCTCAGAGGTGAAGACCAAGTCGAGGATATTGTCTCCTCTCGTCGGTTCTCTGACCCATTGAGTGAGGAACTCGTTGTTGACGAACTCCAGGAGTAGTGCGCTCTCGCCACAGGCTGCTCTGGTTTCCCAGTCAACTTGGCTGTTGAAATCGCCCATAACGATGCACACTCTGCCTTGAACCAGCTCACCCAGCAGCTGGTACAGTTCCCTGTCCTTCTCAACAGGTTGGGAAGGGGGTCTGTAAAGCAGCAGGGTCCTGTATTTGGCAGGACCGATCTCTAGGTCAACGCCTAGGAGCTCGTGGTCGGATATAACGTTGGAGTTCGTAGAGGGAGAGAAGGAGAAAGAGAGAGAGAAGGAGAGAGAGAGAGAAGGAGAGAGAGAGAGAAGGAGAGAAGGAGAGAGAGAGAGAAGGAGAGAGAGAGAGAGAAGGAGAGAGAGAGAGAGAGAAGGAGAGAGAGAGAGAGAGAAGGAGAGAGAAAGAGAGAGAGAAGGAGAGAGAGTAACAAGGAGTAACAAGGAAAGTAAGTACCCTAGGAGACCTTACGGTCCATTCAAAGAGGGTACCTTTAGGCTAGCAATCGAGCGGGCACATGGCTGCTCAATTGTTTTGCGTCCCTAAACGGCCACTTTTCAAGACTTTGTCTAGTCTTGACTTGAACTGGTCAACAGATTCACTGTTGACAACTTCCACTGGAAGTGCGTTCCACTTACCGCAGATACTGTAGGTGAAAAAGTTTCCACACAGATTGCGGTTGTAACGCTTCAGTTCAAGTTTGAAGCCGTGATTGCGCGTTCTGTTCTCACTCAGTGTGAAAATATCCCGGTAGTCAACATTGTCGAACCCTCGAAGTATTTTGAAAACTTCGATGAGCTGACCACGCAGTCTACGGGTTTCCAACGAGAACAGATCTAATTCCCTTAGTCTATCCTCATAACTTTTATGTCGGATAGAGGGAATCAGTTTGGTTGCCCTGGCTTGTACGCGTTCCAACCTTGCGATGTCCTTTCGAAACGAAGGACTCCAAAATTGTACGGCATACTCCAGGTGCGGCCGAACTAGGGAGTTGTACAGAGAAAGTACTATCTCCCTGTTACGGTATCCAAACTGGCGCTTTATGTAGCCTAACATCCTTTGGGCTTTCTTCTCTGCCTCAATGCACTGTTTCGAGAACTTGAGGTCGCTAGTGACAGTAACACCCAAGTCCTTCTCAGTGTCACTCGATTCGAGAGCAGTGCCCTTAAGGATATAATGAGATTGGGGATTTCTGTGGCCGATATGCATTACTTTGCACTTGTTCACGTTGAACGGCATTTGCCACGTGTCCGACCACTCCCCAATCTTCCCAAGGTCTTCCTGCAGGCGGGCAGTATTTCCATCCTTTGCAACGTTCATACCAAGCTTGGTATCGTCGGCAAATTTGGAAATCTTGGCAACCATGTCACCGTCCATGTCGTTGACGTAGATGATGAATAGTAGTGGTCCCAGGACAGAACCTTGAGGCACTCCGCTAGTAACGGGCACCCACTCAGAAGCCTGTCCATTCACCACCACCCGTTGCCGTCTGCCACTTAGCCAGTTCTCGATCCAGCCGGCAACTTTTCTGTCTATGCCCAGCGCTCGCACTTTCCGGAGAAGGCGGCGGTGTGGTACCTTATCAAAGGCTTTCTGAAAGTCTAAGTAAACCACATCCACCGCCTTGTCCCGATCGTGCTCACTGAACACGAAGTGGAAGAATTCCACAAGGTTCGTCAGGCATGACCGTTGCCTTCGGAAGCCGTGCTGGGAACTCCTCAGTAGCAGGTTTGACTCTAAATACGACGTTATTTTCTCCACCATCATGCTTTCCATGAGTTTACCGACTATCGAAGTCAGACTGATAGGTCGGTAGTTTGACGGATGGTTGGAGGATCCTTTCTTGAAGATCGGAGTCACCTCCGCCTCACGCCAGTCTCTAGGAACGCATCCGGTCCGGATTTACATGTTAAAGATAGCGCACAGATGTCGTGATACTTCATCGCACACTTCCTTCAACACCTTGGGTAGAAACCCGTCCGGTCCAGGGGACTTATTCGTCTTTAGGTCAGCGATCTTTTTCTTTATTTCTCCTTCGGTGAAGTCCATTGCCTCCAGCTTTTCCCCCGAGTAGGAATCCGTGGGCTGGGGGATGGGACCACACTCTTTAGTAAACACTGAGGAGAAGTATTCATTGAGAAGGTTAGCATTTTCTGCATCTGACTGAGTTAATGCACCCTTCTCGTCCACTAGGGGCCCAATCCTACGATGGATTGGTTTACGGCTATTTACATAGCCGAAGAACTCCTTGGGATTCTCCTTGCAGAGTCTCGCCACTCGGAGTTCCTCAGTACGCTTAGCCGCCCTTATGCTGGACTTCACTCTCCTGGCTAGCCTCCGGTACTCGTCAAAGGCACCCGAGATCTTCGATCGCCGGTACGCATTTCTCTTCTCCCTAAGCAGTTGGCCGATTTTTCGATTAAACCACTTTGGTTGAAC
>CAXAKS010000383.1:42500-43872 GCA_963969495.1 Ceratothoa steindachneri
CAGCGATCTTTTTCTTTATTTCTCCTTCGGTGAAGTCCATTGCCTCCAGCTTTTCCCCCGAGTAGGAATCCGTGGGCTGGGGGATGGGACCACACTCTTTAGTAAACACTGAGGAGAAGTATTCATTGAGAAGGTTAGCATTTTCTGCATCTGACTGAGTTAATGCACCCTTCTCGTCCACTAGGGGCCCAATCCTACGATGGATTGGTTTACGGCTATTTACATAGCCGAAGAACTCCTTGGGATTCTCCTTGCAGAGTCTCGCCACTCGGAGTTCCTCAGTACGCTTAGCCGCCCTTATGCTGGACTTCACTCTCCTGGCTAGCCTCCGGTACTCGTCAAAGGCACCCGAGATCTTCGATCGCCGGTACGCATTTCTCTTCTCCCTAAGCAGTTGGCCGATTTTTCGATTAAACCACTTTGGTTGAACAGAAGACCGACGGAGGCATTTTAGAGGGATGCAACTTGATTGAAGACTCATGAATTTATTTGAGAAATTGTTCCACGAATCCTCAACCTCTTCGCATACCGCTAGCCTTACATCAGTCAGCCCAGCACGAAGGCGTGCAAAGTCTGCTCTTCTCAAGTCAAGTTTCCTTGATTGACTGGCAACAGACCTTACCTTCGGGATCTTGACGCTAAATCTAACTAGCTGGTGATCACTGCCACCGAGCTCTTCGCCTACAGAGACATCCTCAACGATATCATCCTCAGAGGTGAAGACCAAGTCGAGGATATTGTCTCCTCTCGTCGGTTCATCTGACCCATTGAGTGAGGAACTCGTTGTTGGCGAACTCCAGGAGTAGCGCGCTATCGCCACAGGCTGCTCTGGTTTCCCAGTCAACTTGTCTGTTGAAGTCGCCCATAACGATGCACACTCTGCCTTGAACAAGCTCACCCAGCAGCTGGTACAGTTCCCTGTCCTTCTCAACGGGTTGGGAAGGGGGTCTGTAAAGCACCAGGGTCCTGTATCTGACAGGACCTATCTCTAGGTCAACGCCTAGGAGCTCGTGATCGGATATAATGTTGGAGTTCGTAGATTTGATTGTATCCTTGACATACAACATTACACCGCCACCCTCTCTGTCTGGCCTATCTTTGTGGAAGAGTTGGTAGCCAGGAACCATGAATTCGCCTTCAAAGTCTCGGTTTGACGTTTTTATCCACGATTCTGTTATGGCTACCATTTCGGTTCTTCCGTCGCTACGAGGCCACGGAGCTCAGGAAACTTGTTCCTGATTGACCTCGCATTGAACAGAAGAACTTTCAGGGAGTCCCCGACTGTAGGACTCCCTATGCTCTTCCGTTTCCCGGCTTCTTTGTTGGCGAGGCACCCCTTTTTGCGACCTCTGAGAAGGGTCGTTCCTGGAGT
>CAXAKS010000384.1:0-25353 GCA_963969495.1 Ceratothoa steindachneri
CTATTTTGTGCCTTCATGGAACGAACCATGTGATGGTCCCATGATTCCAAATCTGCCTGAACCCTTTTAATTCTTCTCTGAAGATCGGCTTGCCTCTCTAACGTAAGCCCAACTTCAGCTTGAACTTCCTCATCTTTTTCTTATTTGTCAGATTCTTCCGTATTTATCCTGGTTAATTCAACCAAGTCATCATCGTTTAATGGGGCAGAGTGTTCATCTATGAGGATTTCAAACTTATCCTCTGTTACATCATCGAAACCTTCGCCACCAAGGAGCTTAGCCAATTTAACAGAGGTGGTAACTGCCGCATTTCTAAACTCTTCAGGAGATAACTTACGAGAAATACACAAATCACCGCTCACACACGTGGGACACAAGCGTACTGAATGGAGCGCAGGAAATCGTTACATATACTGTACATACTGTAGTCAAGCGAGTGAGATCTGAACGCTGATTGGCTGGAATCGTCCCGTCTCAGCCAACCAACACTTACGTTTTACGACTATGTACGTAGGTTTCCGCGGATGTATGGAAATGGCGCAAATTTTGAATTTTAAGGCCCCTCAAAATTTTCCGCGGATAGTTGAAGGCGCGGATGACGATCCGCGAATAGCCAAGAGTCGACTGTAATAAACTTAAACAAAAGCTTTTGGCAGGGAAAAATTGCGCAATCATCTTGCAGTTGATATCTGGGCAATAACGTCTCACCCTTTCATACCTCAATACCCCAAAATGCATCACACTTCATTGTGCAACTTTGACTTCTCCTAATTTTTACCACTTTCATACGAACCTGCTCTGTTAGATGTTTGTGGAGATGCCTTTGTTTGTTTTCGTCCTTAGGAAAAAGAATGAAACAGAATCAATATTCATTAAAATTAAAATTAATGAAAAGGGGGTGGGATGGGAAATATTTTCATACAGAAACATAAACCTAACGAAATTAATTTTTAAAAGCACGTGAGAGAAATAATTTTAGCTGTGACGGTACAAAAAAGCTTTTACAGGGTTCCATAATATGTTTAGTAGTCAACAAGAGGTCAGGAAAGATTGAAATGCCATTCAGTAATCGACGTTTCGCAGTAAAGACGTTATCATGGCGAATAATAAAGAAACCTCCAATGACCATAAAAAGGTTATCCTGAAGCTCTACACTGATGGGCTGAGCTACCGAAAGATATCCGAGCAACTGAAAATATCTTTCAGCAACATTGGCTATATCCTTCTGAAGTGTAAAAAGGTGGAAACCATCGATAATCTTCAACGTTCAGGTGCTTCTCGGAAGATTTCCTCCAAAGCTTCTCGTGTAATACTCAGGAAGGTTAGAGCTGCTCCTATAACGACCTGTGAGGAAATTTGAGATGACCTACTGGTGGCAGGAACGTTGGTCACAAATTGAACCATCACTAATGAACTGAACCGGCATGATTTTAATTCTCGCAAGCCAATGAAGACACCTCTGCTGCTGAAGAAACACAGAGCTGCAAGGTTGAGGTTCATACGTGAGCATTTAAAAAAAAAAACCTGCTGAGTTCTGAGATAATGTCCTGTGGTCAGATAACACAAAAATAAAATTGTTTGGCAGTAACGATGGCCGTCCTGTCTGGAGGAAAGACGACAGGGCCCTCGACCCTAAAAACACCACCCCTACCCTAAAGTTTAAGGGAGGTAGATCATGGCGTGGGGCTGTTTCTTATTTAGGGGTACTGGCAATATCCACATCATAGATTGTACCATGAATTCGGCAATCTAGAGAGACATTTTAGAAGAACATCTATTCGTTTCTGTAGAGAATATGAAATTGGATTGAGATGAACCTTTCAACAATATTAATAAGCCGAAGCATACTGCGAAAGCTACTCGCGAATGGTTCCGTAAAATCAATGTAAACGTTCTAGAGTGGCCTAGTCAGTCGCCAAATTTGAACCCAATAGAGAACTTGTGGTAACATTGAAGAGCAGGATTCATTTGAGATGTCTCAAGAACATAAAAGAATTGTATGTAATTTGCAAAAAAGAATTGTCTGAAATACCAAATGAATGTTGTAGCGCACTAGTGAAGAACTACAACTAAACACGATTGATGACGGTAAAAGCTAATAAAGGTTACGCAACTAAGTATTAATCACCAAATATCGATTTGTACAAATACTTTTTTACTCCTGTTTTCATTAATTACAAGTTTACTGAATATCATTTCTGTTTCATGCCTTTTTGTGCACCAAACTTTTAAATTTACATTAATATATATATTGTGTAAACTCTATGAAGGAAGGTGAGAAGGTTTGAAGTCTATTAAGAGTGAATTTTGAAGGTGTACGAATATTTATTTCTTCCCACTGTACATAGAGGTTCGGAAGACACAGAACATTTCACTCAGCCTGCTGCTAGGAAAAGACACATCTATCTTAATTCGCCATCAAAAGTAAATAGATATTACGCCATATTGACACAGAATAAATATCCTTGAATCAAAGCAAAGATGTATATACAACCGACGACGGTAAAGCATAACCAGAAAAATTCGACCTTGTGAAATGTTTGTCCAAACGGTTTTTAAAAGCATTTATGTTGCTGTTGTTACAAGCTAACTCAATTTTCGTCCTGGATTATAAGGTGAAACTAATTAAAACTACCAAAGCTTATAAATTAGAAAATTTGAAAATATAGGTAAAGAGTGGTAACATTTTTACCATTTCTCTCCTATATTTTTATTCTCTAAATAGCCTCAGATTATTAACGCGCTGATTAATTTAATGTATAATGTATACACACTGTAATGTTTATATCTCATAAAAATCCAAGAAACTTTCAGCTTAACTCTAATATAATAAAACTTATCTAATATACGTAATTGTTTTGGTCAAATTTAGCTAATAAAACTAAATAATCTAAATGAGATACAATAAAAAAGCTTATCTAACTTAAAGCTCGATTTTCTTTCAAGACAACTCTTGAAATAGATAATTATGAGAGGATGCCCCACGAAGGACCAACGTGAGAGGAAGCCCCCTCCGGAATAACCCTTTCAGCCCCTTCACTCCAAACCACGTGCTCCTTGGCGTTGGAATTTTAGAATTATCGAGAAGAAAGCAGGTCCGAGCTGAGTTGCCCGACCCGGCTGTATTTGCTTATGCGGGACCCACCTCAATCTCCCTCCGCCGCGATAACGCCAAATTCTCGTCCCATGCCTCATAGGCACTTCCTTCCCCCGCGAATGCGGCCGTACAACCCCAAACCCATACCCTGAGCCAAACTTCGCGGTCCGATCCAATTCGTTATCTCGAAATAAGTTTGTATAGACTGATGTCGGAAATCCTCCGGGAACGGTCATGCCCTAGGGCTATCTAACGGACCAGCCACCTGGTTATTTAACCCTGCGTCTGCCATTCCTCGAGAAGATTTAGAGTCTGCCTGTCCCTCCGTTCAGACCGTTTATCTGTTCGTTCGCGAAGACTCGCAACCCCTGTTTGAGTCGTACCTCTTCGTTAAGATCTCCCCAGCAGATCTTCCTTCGTGAAGCTTTGACCCTGTTCAGAGGAAAGATTATCTAGCCACCTTCTTTCCGGAGAACTGTGCGGCCCCCCGCATCTCGCAACCCTCTTCAAGACTCCCGTTTCCCGTGTCTGAGAGACTCTGCCGTGCCCTAGAACCGTCTCGTGTTGGAGATTCCATCTCTATAGAGCAGAGAAAATCTCGTTCTTCAACAAGAAGTACTCAAATCCTCATCTAAGGGTCCTCCTAGTCCAAACTCAGAGATGTATCTCCTCGAAGACCTGTGCCGTTGGTCTTCCCCCTCCTAACACCTCTAAGCTTCAATATAAAGCGAATTTGCGTTTTAACCCCCTGATTACAGTCCCCGCCAATCGTCGCCTGCAGACCCCTTTGAATTGACTTCCCGCTCAAACTTAAATAATATCCATTGTTCGAATTAAGGATAGTTTTGCACTCCCCATTGAGCTCTGTCATATTGTAAACTGTCACGTTCCAATTAACTATCCTTATAGAGCAATTTGTTTCACTTTTTGTATATATATTGTCCCGTTTATTATATATATTAAAATTATATATTATTGGGTCTTGATCTTTATATATCCTTGAACTGCAACTTGGCACTTGCACTCAAAATCAAGGAGGCGGCCTTCCACTCGTTTAATTGCTCTAAAGCATATCGCAGACGGCCTCGGGTCGGCTATCTGCCCGTGCTTGTGTATGCGCCTTTACTCCGAGCGAGTCTTCACAGGCATACCTAGAGATATGTCTTATTTGAAGAGCAACCATAGTTGCCTATGATTCTTTTGTTATGGTTTTCTTAAAAATGGAACTTCCGTCATGGCCAAAAGTTTGAAAATACTATATTTTTTCATATAAGAAAATTAATAGAACTCCTCAAATGTTTTATTTTGCTTTAATATGGTTGTATCCTAATTATAAGGTGAAATATATAAAAATTTAAAGCCAAACCGATTTTATTAATAAATCTAGTCGTTTGTTTCACGCAGTCAATATTTAAAATGATATCTCTTGTTGTTCATTACTAGTTCAATTTGTTTTTGCATGCTGGAGACAAAATTTGTGATGATATCTTGCGTAATTTTACTCTTTGCATATTTTTTGAATAAGAACCCACAACTATTCAAAATTGAAAGACTTCCTTTTATCAACTGGCAGTTTTATTATCACCCACAATGTCTCTATTGGATTAAAAGCTGGCGAATTCCCAGCCCTAGGACCCCAAAGTTTAAAGTTATTTTTAGCTAAGAACTTTGTTATTTCTTTTGTTTTTCGACAAGGTGCGCCATCATACTGAACAAGGTCTGCTGACCAAAGGTCGCGTGCTCTCACTTATTCTGATTTATGACCTCACTACCTGCAAAACTTTCAATAATTCCCGGACTAATCTTAGGAGGACCTTAACAATTATACTATTCGAAAGAGAATGTAAGACAACATAAGGGTTTCAAATTTCGTTAGAATCATCGGCCGGATACTTATGATGTTATTGCCAAATAATTCCATGGCTAACCTTGGGAGGGCATTGGCAATTATATAATTTAGAAGAGAATGTAAAACAACGTTGATGAAGGTTTTAAATTTCATTAGAAACGGCTGAATATCTATGATGCTATTATTACCCCCCTCTTCCCTGCCACTAGACTCGTACGCGACTAAAAATATAGTTATTTGGTCCAAATTGGTCTTGAACTGTTGGTAACAGGTGCTGATGCAGCGAGTTTTGGTACCATTCTAGGTTTATGGAATTTTTCATGAGTAAAATTACCTTAGATGAGAAACAGCCCCAGACATGTGGAATATCTGGATGCTTCACTGTGGCCAGGTTACATGACTCGCAAGGGCGCTCCACTTTTCTCCTCCTAAAGAGGGATTTTAATGAAGCCCCAAGCAAGCGGTGGGGAGTTTCATCAGAGATTATCACTTTCCTTAGTCTTCAACAGTACATTCTTTATATTTCCTACAAAAATGTAGCCTATCTGTAAGGTTCTTCTTCTTAAGATCTGGTTTCTTTGTCTAAAATTCTCCATCTCTCTGTGCATGGTGAAGCGCTTACACCTGCTTCTTTCCAATCGTAAGCAAGCTTGTCTCTGGAGGCAACCGGATCCTTGAGCCTGGAACTTAACCGAAATGATCTTGGCATTTATTTGAAGCTCTTGGGGGTCAAGAAGACTTATTTACAGGAGTATAGCCAGTCTTGTTTTCAAAGACGTTAATGATCCAAAAGGTAGTGCTCATTGAAGGAATACCCTTAGCGACTATCTACTTTCATTTCAGGCCAATTTGGTACCAAGCAACAATGAACACACGATTTTCTTTGTAAATAATCATTTATGGAATTGAAAAAGATTCCTTTTTTTTTTTACAAACAAACATTACGAAATAAATTATAGTTATACATCATTCATTTACCCCATTTTAGTCTTTGAATCGAATAGCAAAGCTCCAGAAACTGAAATTCACTTCCTACAGGAACAGAACCAAAGCGCGATTTTGTATTCAGCGAAGCAATACAGTTTTTTCTTATTATTTTTAAAATGTTAACTTTATAATAAAAATACAATAATTTAAATATTAGAATCTTTATTCCTCTCGCGCTAATTTTAAAAAAGAATGAAAAAAATATATATATAATAGTCAAAACTTTTGTCCATGACGGTAGAGATGAACTTCGGAAATATTTTTACGAGAAAAATTGCCTCCATAAAATTACATTTTAGTCCTTTCAGTAAAACGGACAGAAGACATTATCAAGCTCATTTCGTCTTTCTCTTTTCCTGAAGTCGAGAGAAATTATATATTCAAGAAATGGCAGAGGTAATTCGAACACAAAATTATTAAGATCTTTTGAAGTCGATTCCAAATATGTATTTATATATTTAAAGAAATTATTATTTCTAATGTTAGGTTAGGTAAGGTCAGGTTTGATCAGGTAATTTATTGATAAATTACTGCATGATCTCCGTTTTTTAAAATAATTTTACCATTTATTCAGTTTTTATGCTGATTCCAAATATGTAGTTGTTTTTTTTAGGGGGGGGGGGGTGATAAATTTGTATTTTACCTAAACTAACCAAAATTGCAGAAATTATTTGAAATAATTGTTTTATATATTACATTTGTGCAATGATGTCGCATTCGTGGAAAAAGATGATCGCATCTTTCTCCGTTTTCAAATGAGAGTGCAACTTTTTGGGATTCCAAACTTAACCTATCTTATCCTAACTTTAAAAGTAATTTTTTCTTAAAAAAAAGATATACATGTTTAGAATCAGCCTAAAATAAAAACAGCTTTAACGGTAGGAAAAGACGGAAGAACGAGCTCCAAGCCCATTTTAACTGAGGTTTGAGGGTAAAGAGGGAGAATACAACAAAATAATAGAGTTTGAGAAAACTTTGGTTGAATAAAAACAAACTGAAATTTCCCCAAATACTATCGTCAGGCAAAAGCCAATTCACATTTTCTTTGAAAATTTATGGCTTTGGATACTCCGGACTTGAATAAAATACCTCCATTATGGTTAGTGTAGAGAAAAATGCACCATACTTCAAGACTAAAAAAGAATTAGAAATGGACACTTAAAAGGAGCAATGCCAATGGGGGATTTATTCAAGCTTTTTTCAGTGAGGAAAATTTGCGCTAAATAAAAGTAGGAAAGATGAGGCTGCTTTGATATTCCGGTTGCCAAAAGAACACAGTTCAAGCCTAAGAAAAAAAAAACAAAAACACATCGGAAGTTTAAATTTTACTCCGTTTTACAGGGAAAATGAATTGGGGGCAAAGCGAATTTTATTCCATATTGTCATCATCATCATCACTAACTCTATAATTTAAGAAGGGGATTTTTTTGAGTATTTGAATAATAATTTCATCTTAGTTTGGTTATGACTTATGTTTTATTTATCAAAGTTATTTCTAATAATTCTTTTATAATATAAAAAAAAAACAAAATGATGAAGTTCAGAAATAAATATAAGTATCGAAATTTTGTGAATTTTTTAAAACCCAAAGAATTACAAATGGTGAAGTTCAGAAAATTTATTTTTGTATATCTTCTACAACTAAATTTTAGCAACGTGATATTTTGAAAGGGGGGAAATTTAGTTTAGAGTTTCTTTTTAAAGTTATTATAATTGGCGAAGTTCAGAAAATTTCTAAAAAAATTAACCATGGCTCCTTTTTTTAGATTTTTACTTTTCATCTTAGTAGCGAAGCCAATGCCTGGTAGAAGATTTGGATAAGATTTTTTTCTTTTAGTTTGGTTGTCACCTAAGTAGATTTAATTCTTTTTTCAAAGTTATTTCTAATAATTCCTTTATACTATCAAAAGGTAAAATAGTGAATTCAGAAATTAATATAACGGCCGTATGCTAAGACAAATGTGAAATGCACTTTTATGAGATTTAGTGTAGCTACACAATTATTTATAAATTTATTATATGAAAAAGGCTAAAATGTAAAATACATACAAAAAAATAGATTTTATGCTCAAATGTGCATTTCACATTTTTTTTAGCATAAGACCTAGTATCGATTTTTCGTGAATTTCTTAAAACTAAAATAATTACAAATGGTGAAGTTGAGAAAATGTACTAAAATATTGGCTTTGAAATTATGAGAGCAAATTTAGATGGAGAAAAAAAAATCATGATAGTCCTTAGGTCAGAGACCGAAAGTCTGCCAGCAAAGCGCAAGCTCCTTCTGTAAGGAGGAGTGGCGAAGCCCTCCTTTTGTTCTCTAAATTTTTCGTGAAGTTTAAACATGAAAAAAAAGGGACGAACTTTGTAACTTTTGCTTCCTGAGACCAAATTATGAAACGACAAGCCATGGCTTCACTTCGCCCGCTACCAGCCCTTCCTATATCTATAATAACTTTATTTTAAGAACGGGATTTTTTTCTCTCTCTTGGTTTGGATGTCCTCACCCCCCCCCCTATCTTTATTTATTAACCGCCTCTACTTCCCGTCGTTGCGGTAATCACCTCTACCCCCTGTCATCATTATTAACTATCTATCTGCCGTCGTCATAATAACGACATCTACCCTTATCACCATGTTGAACGCCTCTATCCTCGTTGTCATGGTATAGACATCTACCCCCCTTCGTCATAGTAACCAACTATACCCCCTAGTTGTAATGGTAACCACATATACTCTCGTCGTTATGGTAACCACCTATACTCCCATGGTCATGGTAACGACATCTACCCATTTTCATGGTAACCACCTCTAACCCCATCTGTCTTACAGCCTCTCTCGCTGTAGCAAAGGAGTTATGGTTTAATAAATATTAAAATATTTCCATTAAATATTCCCTAATAATTTTCTCTTGATCTATTTTTTTTTCATATCAATACTTATTTTCTTGGCCTAAATTCAAGAATTCTAATCAATGATTTCTTTTCATATACCGTAAAAACAATCCTCGCATAATTTTTTCCATCTAAATTTTCTTTTATATACTAAAAATACAACCCCCCCCAAACCCGCTATGCCTTAATTTTGACTTATTCTATGAAAATGATTTAAATTCTTTTTATTCCGAGATTAAGTGAGTATAAAGTATATCAATCAATTAATCTCCTATGGCACCCACGGGATGCAAAGGGCCGTAATAAACTTTCTCCACCAGTACTTATCCTGAGCCATCTCCTCCAATTCATCTTCCTTATCCATGCTTCCTTCGGTCTACCTCTTCCCCTTCTTCCAGCTGCCTCCCACTTTGGTGCATATGCACATATAGTCCCTCTCGTCTGTAAGGTGAGAAAATGGTAGTTAGGGACTATTTCCTCCAAATAAAAAAACAACCTATTTTAGAAAGAAAGTCGATAAAATATTTGAATATATGAAAAAGTATATACACAACCATATCTTAATGAAATTTCTGAACTTCGATAAAAAATATTATTATTTTAGCCATTCCAAAATTGCCGTTCCTAAAATATAGTGTCAGGGACAAAAGGAGCAGCTTCTCCACTCCTCATTGAGCTCTACTCGTTCTTAGGTTTAAGTAGCTAATTCCTCCTGATATAGATTAAAATTTAAAATCTATTTTAGAAATAACTTTGATAAAAATTTCGAATATACCTGAAAATAAAATAATAAAAAGTAGCTATGGTTAAATTTTTATAAATTTTCTTAACTTCACCAATAATAATAGTAATAATAATATAATAATAATGCAAGAACTGGTCAAATTAGACACAAAAACCCGTAAGCTCCTTACAATGCATCGAATTCCTCACCCCCAATCTGATGTAGATACGAGGGGCGGTCAATAAGTTTTGCAATTCAGATATAAGGAAAAGTGTTTTATTATTTTTCAATATAACTACCCTCGATTTCAATGCACTTGCGCCACTTGTCCCTGAAGCTTCGAATTCCCGACAACCAGAAATCTCCCGACTGCTGTTCAATCCACTCCTGGACGGTGAGCTGGACATCTTCATCGTCCCCAAACTGGCGTCCACGCAGTGCAGCCTTAAGCTGGCAGAATAAAATGTAGTCGCTAGGGGCCAGATCTGGACTGTAAGGGGGATCGTTGAGCTCCTCGAATCAGCACTCGCGCAGGGCAGCTTGTGCAACTCTGGCCTTGTGGACAGGGGCATTGTCGTGGAGGAGCAGGACACCGCGTGTCAACTTGCCACGCCGCTTCTGACGAATGCACTTCTTTAACCCAGCCAGTTCCTTGGCGTAATATTGGCCTGTGATGGTCCTTCCTCGAGGCGCATAGTCCACCATCAACACTCCCTCAAAATCCCAAAAGATGGTGGCCATGATCTTCCCGGCTGAGGGTTGGGTCCGGAACTTAATGGGGGTCGGAGAGCCCCTGTGCTTCCAAACCATGCTTTCGGGCTTGGTCTCGGGATCCCAGTGATGGACACAAGTTTCATCACCTGTCACTATGCGTGACTTGAATCCCGCTGGGTCTTGGTTGTACAGGAGCAGCAGCTCCTCCAAACTTTGACGACGTTGAAGTCGTTCATGGGTCGTGAGGTTTCGTGAGGTTTCTAGGGACCCAACGGGCAGAGACCTTGGTTATGGCCAAATTGTCGTGGATTATGTTGATAACACTTCCATGTGATATTCCAAGTTCTCGCTCGATTTCTTCGACCTTAACCCGTCAATTTTCGAGGATCATCCTCTCCATACCGGCCACATTGTCCTCGTTGGTCACGTTTAACAGTGTCCTGGACGGGGGTCATCTTCAAGTGACTCACGACCATGGCGGAACTCCATATTCCCGTGAGCAATGGTTGCATAGGAAGGGGCGGTGTCGGTGTACACTACAACCATGCCTTCATGGACCTCTTTTGCATTTTTGCCTTCCTTGGTCAAAAATTTGATCACTGCGCGGTGCTCAACCTTCTCCATTGTTAAAAAAATTGTGATTGACGATCTGCGATCAGCTACTGCTTTTTAAATAGACGAGGTAGGGGCGTGTGGCTGCAGGCCCTGACTTGTCATAATTTGTCCTAACACCTCCTCAAACAGCCATTCCCATTCCTTTGTTTTGCCCTACCGATTCGCAAAACCTATTGACTGCCCCTCGTAGGATTTACCTGCCAATAAGAGAAGCAGGTAGAGGACTCATACAAATTGAGCTCTCTTACAAAACCACTACGATCAGACTTGAAAAGTATCTCCAGAAAGCATAGGACAATTTGCTCCATTTTTTCAGGTGCCATGACAAGCACAAGCGCCTTTAATCCATCAACAAACAGGCAATTAAGTTCATAGCAGCCCATGACCAAAGTCTTCCTACACGATATCACCAACACAACATTGTCAAAAAGAGGGATATTGACTCCAAATGCAGGTTGTGTGGAAGGTTTGATGAGACCATAGACCGCCTCGTATCAGGCTGCCCTGAATTGGCAAAAACTGAATATATTCACCGCCACAACAAAGCAGCCGCTTACATCCATTGGAACACCTGCAAAGAGCATGGCAAGTGGTATGAACATGAACCCAAGGCAGTTGTTGAAATCGACAATGTTACCTTCATCTGGGACATGCCAATTCACACAAACAGGACTATAACAGCCAATAGACCTGGTATAGTACTGAGAAACAAGAAGCACAAGGCCTGCCTTCTCATAGACATGTCCATACCCCTTGACATCAACACTTCAGGCAAAACTACCGAAAATCTCCAAAAGTATAAAGACGTAGAAATTTGATTTTGCCTGCAGTATCTGTAGTAATTTTTACTGTTATGCAACAGAATTCCAAACAAATTACGGAGGTAATCCTGTTAGTGCAACAATTCAATATCAAACCGCATTGATAAAATGGCAAAGGATGTAGTAAATCAAATAGTTGCACTTTTACAAGTAAAGAATGTTGCTTTAAAAATTGATGAAGCATCTGTAAAGGATAATAAAGCCCTTCTTATGGCGTATGTTAGGTTTTTGGATGATAATAGTAAACTCAGAGAGAAAATGCGTTTTACTCGCAGTCTTGTGACAGATACTAAAGATGAAACAATTTTCCAAGAAGTAGTGGCCTATTTCCACAAAAAAATATTCTAATGGGTATCATTATAGTTTGTGCAACTAATGGTGCTGATGCTACGGTAGGCAGATACAGGGGCTTCATTGCATATTTAAAACAAACTGTGCCTAATATTTTTTGCATAAACTGCGTGGTTAATCGTCAACATTTGATTGCAAAAAAATTGAGAGGACGTCTGAAAGATGCTCTTGATAGTGTAAATAAGGTTACCAACCTTATCAAGTCAAATCCACTTTAAGACCGGCTTTTCCGGCAACGCTGTGCAAACAATGAAGACGAGTTTGAACGTTTACTTTTGCATACAGAAGGTGATCTTAGGGTAACTGCCTGCGTCGCTTCGTTAAACTCTCGGAGAGTGTTGTACCATTTTTGAACGGTAAGGCACTTGGAGAAGAAATCATAGCTGGCAAGTGTGGAATATTCTACGAAAGAGGCAATCAGATCTTTCTTGGAAAACTTAATCTGCCTAGGATTAATATTGGGCGTAAGAAATTGTTACATTTTCCAACCCTCGCCACTATTGAAGAGGAACTGCATGAGGATGATATTTTAGTGTACATTGGTTACTTGAAAATCTTTTACAATTATATGAAAATTAGGTTAAAAGATTTCTTGGAAATGAACATTCCAAGTTGGGTGGTAGGCTGATTTAAGACAAATGCTGCTGATGTTGATATAATACTGCAAGAAAACCTCATTGAGTTGCAGAATAATCAAACTGCTCAAGCTAAATTTAAACATGGCCTTAATAACTTATGGACAAGTAGTGAAATTGCCATCAACTTTCCATTGCTTTGGCAGGAAGTAAAATTATATTTCATTGCCTTTCCAACGCCTTACCTAGTTGAATCAAGTTTTAGTCGAGTTTTTCACCTATTATCAAAAGCTAACAACCGCTTAGAAATTTATTTTAACTAGAGGTGATCTTCGTCTGTCTCTAACAACCATGCACCCTGACATTGAAAAACTTGCGCAACTACATCAGCCACAAGGATCTTACTGAAAAGCAGACACAAAGAAAGCTAATATGATATATTTGTTTTTATTTTGATAAAGGATTCTATTTTTTTGAAGTCAAAAGATAATAATTTTTTAAAGGTTATTTATTTTCACGGTGTCCAAGGAAATTTTTCGTTTTGCTGCTATATCAGAGAAATAATGTATGATCTTAAATGATCCTTGTATTGAACCCACAAAATAATTTTTTCTGTTAGTAAAATAGAATAAAGGAGAATATATGTACAATTAATGGCACTGATATTTTTGTGGAAGGTATTATAATATTGAAGTACTATTTTTCCTGCTAATAATGTTAAGGGGGCCACATAAATATTAAAGATCCCAAGGGGGGCCATCAACTAAAAAAGGTTGCGAACCACTGCTCTAGAGAACGCAGGCTCAGTGCCTGAATTCTAACTTGGAATGTTAAGTTGCGAAGCTTTAGAACAAGTTTAGTCGTAGGAAGCTGCAGCCTCTCCAATATATCGACATCTCATGTCAAAAATAGTGACCAGTTGTGAAGGATATTTAAGCTGCGGTCGATAATGATTGACTTAAACAATGGGATAATAATATCTCAACATTTAATTTAAAAATGTCGGACCATTGAATCCGAACATTCTATTCGCTTCTTTTGCGTTTGAACCAAAATGTTTGGAGAATTTTAAGTCACTCGAGACTAGAATCTCAATATCGCACGCCTGTATTTCGCAATTTAATAGGTGACCGCCTAAACTATATTTATACTGACGTTTTTTAAGCTGATGTGCATTACATTACACTTGTTCATATTAAATGGAACCTACTATGTGTTCAAAAAGCGAAAATATTGTATGCAAATCATTTTGTATTGCTTCTTTGTCGATTTTGGTGTTTAATTTATGCCCTATTTTTGTATCGTCCGCCAAAAATAGCTACTTTGCTAAAGAAATTACATTCCAGATCATTTATGAAAATTATGAAGAGTATAGGGATCAACACTGAGCCCTGTGGAACGCAGCTTGTCAGAGGCCCCCACTCGGATGATTCTCCACCACCAACAATTCTCTGTCTGCATTATAAACCAATTTCCAATCTATTATAAAACTTTTCCCCTAATCCCATGCACTTTAAGTGTTTCCAGAAGACGTGTGTGCGACAATGAGCCAAAAGCCTTTGAAAATGCCAGGTAACTTACGTCGATGGCTTTAATATGATCATAAGTAGTCTTCATGTCTTGAAAAGACTCGAACAGATTAGTTAAACAAGAATAGCTCTCTTTAAGGTCTTGTTCATCCACGGGTAGTTTAAGACTAGCTTATTATCATAACGATAAAACGTACGCATAAATATCCTCTATATCACAGCTGCATCGGAAAGAGATATTGTTCATAGTCAGTCAACTCCTAATTTTAAACCATTTTCATCAAAATTACATTTTATAAAATTGGTGTCGAGGGATGAAGGCGTGTGACCAAAAAGTCTCTAAAGGTACACACACTACTGTATGCCAGGCAGCCACTATCTGCGCTTCGCTCGGGTACAATTAAATTGGGTAAAAGGTAAGGACCTTCTACTTAGAGTGCCATATCATTAGTTTGGCTATTTAAAAGGAAATACGTTTGCCGGGTTCGTCTCAAGGGTTATTCGAAAGATAAACACCTCTACAAAAATAAACTTTAATAAAAATAATAAGAACAAGGGTACAGATAAATATGGAAATCTAAATAATAATAATTACGACAAAAGAATATTATGACAGGCAAAAATTAAGGAAACTAGGTCCGGGACAATATATAAGTGATCCAATAAGTTGGATTGAATGAAATATTTAGCAAGTCTATTGGAGTTACACCAAATGGGAAATTCTTCTCAGGAGTAGGAACGAAGAGGTGGGACTTACGAGGAAAGGCCTCTTAGTTACTTTCGGATGATGAACTGGGGGTCTTCGTAGACGGAGTCTCGATGTGAAAGCGTCCAGAGAGACTCCGAAGGAGGTTGAGAATACCTCGGCTCCAGGGAGAAGTAATCACAAAATCGAGATTCGTCTGCGGACAGCAGGAAGTCTCAACCAATGTAGTGAGACGAGAGAAACCAAGGACAACCGTCCGCGTTAATTTCAAACCCTATCACATGTTATTTAAAACCACAATGCTCCCACGTGCATCTTCACCTTGAAGCTTGGCGCCTTATCGCAGCCACCTGAGTCAATGTTTAAACAAGGAGGTTTATCTTCCCACGTTCGCCCCCATACGCCGACCTCGCCAGATTGAGTTAGGCTTATGGGCAGCTAAGGCATTGTTCCCAGGCTCGGCTGTGCATTCCCTCGAAGCTCCCACTCCATTGTCCCCCCACGCCAAGGGAGTGTCTCGACTATTTAGATGGAAACTTTACCACTAAGATCAGATTGGAGATCCAGATTTTCGTCGCGAAACATCACCACGACCCTCTCTCACTTTGTGCGCCAAGGGACCTCGACCTCGAGATTCACCATCACTTGTCCAGAAGAAGGACAATACCCCTTGAGTGCCAAGGTTCGAGCCTTTCGTGACGCCAAGTCCACAAGGCTTCCCCCTTGTTGTTCAGAAAGAGAACAACGTTAGAACAGCCATTGTTCGTTCGAGTCCGTTGACAAGAAACGGTTCTCACCCCTTCCCCTGTTGTTCAGAAGAGAACAACGTAGAACAGCCATTGTTCTTTTGAGCCCGTTCGCCAAGAAACGGTTCTCACCCCTTCCCCTGTTATTCAGAAGAGAACAACGTAGAACAGCCATTGTTCTTTTAAGCCCATTTGCCAAGAAGCGGTTCTCACCCTTTCCCCTTGTTGTTCAGAAGAGAACAACATTAGAACAGCCATTGTTCGTTCGAGCCCGTTGACAAGAAACGGTTCTCACCCCTTCCCTTGTTGTTCAGAAGAGAACAACGTAGAACAGCCATTGTTCTTTTGAGCCCGTTCGCCAAGAAACGGTTCTCACCCTTCCCCCTTGTTGTTCAGAAGAGAACATTATTAGAACAGCCATTGTTCTTGAGCCCGTAGACAAGAGACGTTTCCCACCCCCCCTATTGTTGAGAAGAGAACAACGTAGAACAGCCATTGTTCTTCAAGCCGTTCGTCGAGAAGCGGTTCTCATTTCCAAGACGCCACGTCAGGATGATATTATCCCCCCCCTTCGGCTGGAACTCGCCAGCGGACCGAAAATTCCTTCACGTCACCTTCCACTGCACCACTAGTATAAAGTTACGTTAGCCAAACGTCACCTTTGAGTACTTAACCCTTTTGTCAATTCTATTCTGTGCTTTAAATGGTTTAGCGAACCATCCCATCCCTTTAACTCTATATTTGTTTTACCTTTTTGAATCCTTTAATCCTCGGATTAGCCCGAGCCCCTACGACCCTTTCAAATTTCTGTTTATGTCAATATTTTCCGTTTTGTGTATTGTTGATAGTTATTATTAATAAAACTCTATTTTATTAATGATAGCAATATTATTATCCTTGAGCTCAGTTCCACTTCTTAAGAATATCGAAGATATATAATATCGGTCCGCCATACATCCACGCACTCTAAAGATAATTGAAGAAGTTCCCTCAACGAATAGTTATATATGGTATATCGTCGAGAGTCCATTCTACGACACATATATATATATATATATATATATATATATATATATATATATATATATATATATATATATATATATATATATATATATATATACTATTTAAATTTGGTATCAGGTGTGTAAGGTTTAACGCTATATCTTTACAAACACTGATCTCAGTCGAGTAAAGCATAGTGTTATGCGTTATAATAATAGAGTATAGTAGTGCCCTTTTGTTTTAACGATTGCTGTCCCCTTTTTTGAAACTTAAGAAGCTGGAGTAGCTCAAGGAACTGTTATAATAATTTCTTTGTGTTTTTTTTGTGATTTTAGTCAGTGGTTATTTAGATCGAGAAACCAAGTACGAATAGGTCAGTGCCCATATTTAGGTAGGCTCATTCTTTAGAAGGCATAATTCTTGTTGCAAGGAATTTTAGTAGGTTGACTATTGCGCCCCCAAGTGCAAAGATGACCCAGTTCGAAATATTTAAAGCGCAAGGAGAGTCCTTGGGACTTTCCGGAAATGAACTAATTGAGTACGTTGAAGAGGAGCAAAGAAAAGAGGAAGAAAGAGAAATCCAACGAGAAGAACGAGAAAGAGAAATCCAACGAGAAGAAAGAGAAAGAGAATTTCAACGACAAGAAAGAGAGGAACGGAGAAGACAAACTGAGCTTCACCATCAGATTGAATTAGCTCGTGTTGAAGCAGAGATACAGTCCGCCAGTTCCCGTTCCGAAGCCCCCCTCCCCCAATCTCTCACTAAAGCTCTCCAATTTCAAGGATGGAGAGGATTTCGGAGCAATTTTAGCCCACTTTGAAAAGATCCTCGAAATCAATAACATGGATCTGGAGGCTGAAGGTGTAGCCAGATTACTTCCCCTGTTAAATTGTAAATTGTGCCAAATTTTTATATCTTTACCATCTGAGTGTACAATTAACTACAACACCTTAAAAGCTGAGTTATTGGCCGCTCATAATATGACTCCCGATTTCTACCGCCAAGAATTTCGAGGAGGTCGTATTAAACCCGGACAGACGTTCCGTCAATTCGGATACATCCATCAGAGGAATTTTAAATTTTGGTTAGAATCCTTAAAGGTTGATCCGAACTACGAGTCCTTACAGACTTCGTGTTGCGAGATCAATTTTTGGCGTCTCTCCCGACGGAGATCCGCGCGTTCTTCAAGGATCGTCGGTGCTAGACCTTTAAAGAATCTACCGAAGAAGCGGATGTCTATGACGCAAGCCATAATTTATACCCAAAGGAGAATCGAACTTCTCACCAACCCCCAAACCAGGAAAGAAGGAAGAATTCGCGCCCCTTCCCAGGAAAGCTGACAAAGTTTCGGGGCCCCGTAAAACCCCAAAACTTCATTCCCTCAAACCAACAACGGGACTCCAAACCTCCCGTTAAGATTTCTTCTCCATCGCTCTTCCCGAAGCGACCAATCATATGCTTCACCTGTGGTGTAGAAAACCACATGAGCTGGAATTGCCCCCAAAATTCTGGGCTTAAAAGCGGACCAGCCCACCAAGTTCACCAGATTAATGCCACCCCAGCTCCCCCGGTAGTGCAGACCCAAGCAGCAACTTCTCCCCCTCCGTCAGGCCACCAGGTAAATTTTATTTTTGATAAAAGTTCATCGGGAACTTTGAAATTTGAGGAGGGCAGCGTGAACGGCTGCCGAGTATCGACTAGGGTCAGGGACACAGGATGTACGTGTTTCATCGTGTCCGACGAACTCCTCCCCCCAGTGGACCCTAACCACGAAAAATTTGCGGTGGTACATGACTACCTTGGGCGGGCGAACCATTTCCCCGTCGTTAGATGTTACCTGCAGTGTCAATATTATGATGGCTGGGCTGAAGTCATTTTAGCACCCATACAATTCTGTTTCGTACTTATAGGACAGAGCCCCCAAGTAAGTTCCGACCCTGTGTCTCAGGCCGCCCTTCCTCGAGGCCGAGCTAAGAAAGAAGCCCAGGAGCCCATCCCCATCAGAACCCCGATACCGTCCGATTTCTCGGAAACCCCTAACTAGGACTTTAGGACGGCACAAAAAGAGTGTGAATTACTAACACCCTTAGGCGATAAGGCCCAAGACAAGGACACGGAGACTGTCCGTGGACCCCAAGAAAAAAAGAACCCCCAACGCGCCCATGGAGATACCTTCGTAGAACTGGACGAAACATCGGCGCTTGAAGAAGATTACCCCGCGGAGTCCCTTAATGTAATACAGATAGTGTGCACCCAACCTGATGCCGATTACCCTCCTCCTTCCCTACCAGGCGAGTCTTTGGAATCTCTGACCTGGATATTGACGCGCAGCTGACACCACATCAAAATCGTCAGCTACAAGAACTATTTGAATAGAGTCACCATTTAACCACCCTATTAGCTCTTTTCGAGTGACTGCGCGAAAATGGCCTCACCATTGGCCCCCGCAAATGCCATTTTGCCCACGAAACCATAAAATCGCCGACATGCCCCTCCCGATTACAAAGCAGCAATTAAGATCGTTCCTAGGATCAGCTTCTCACTATCAGCGATTTGTTCCGAATTTCGCTGCAATTTCGGCCCCTCTCAGCCCCCTTCAAAAAAATAATTCCCCCGATCGTCTACGTTGGAATGATGTCGCTATTTCCCATTTTAATCAGCTCAAGAGTAAGCTCATTTCTGCCCCCATTTTAAAGTTGCCCAACCCGGAAAAATCCTTTGGGATTAAGACCAACGCGTCCAACTAGGGCATAGGAGGTGTACTCCTTCAATACGAGGATGACGGAACGAGTCATCCAGTTGCATATGCTAGTTGTCAATTATTACCATGCGAAAAGAGATATGCCACTATAGAAAAGGAAGCTCTATCAATTACCTGGGTCATAGACAAATTCAAAATGTACTTGATAGGAAAAGAATTTCAGATAGCAACCGACCACCGTCCGTTAGCCTATATTAGGAATGTGCGACACTCTAACGGCCGAATCCTGCGCTGGAGTTTACTCTTTCAAGAGTATCAATTTAAAATAAATTATATAAAAGGTTCCGATAACCAGGTCGCTGACGCACTCAGTAGGAATGCGTTACCAAATAGCGTAGAGTAATTGTATTCATAGAATTAGTATCTCCATGTATGTATATACCGTCTTGTACGACTTAAATTAAGATTCTCTTGTAATATAATTAGTTAATGTATATGTCTGAATTTTGTAACGCTCAATATCTATTTTTTTTGTGTGTATATTTGTACCCATTAAATTACGTATAAATTATTTTGTCCCATATGTACTAATTTTATATCATTTCATTGTTCCATGCCTTTTTTTTTATTAAGTTTGTATTAAAGGTTATTTTCCCTTATAATCAAAAGATCAAAATAATCATATGTATTGAGGTAATACTAATTAGGTGCAGGAAGGTACGGTTGGTACAAGAAAACGAGTTCTCCACAACGGAGCTCTATCGTTATCCCTTCTCTCTTTTTTTCGAAGTGACAACTTCCCCCGGAATGGAGGGGTGTGATAGAACGGGTTGAGGCCGCGTTATTTCAAACCCTATCACATGTTATTTAAAAACACGATGCTCCCACGTCCATCTTCGCCTTGAAGCTTGGCGCCTTATCGCAGCCACCTGAGTCAATGTTTAAACAAGGAGGTTTATCTTCCCCCGTTCGCCCCCTACGCCGACCTCGCCAGATTAAAGTAGGCTTATGCGCAGCTAAGGCATTGTTCCCAGGCTTGGCTGTGCATTCCCTCGAAGCTCCCACTCCATTGTCCCCCACGCCAAGGGAGTGTCTCGACTATTTAGATGGAAACTTTACCACTAAGATCAGATTGGAGATCCAGATTTTCGTCGCGAAACATCACCACGACCCTCTCTCACTTTGTGCGCCAAGGGCCCTTGACCTCGAGATTCACCATCACTTGTCCAGAAGAAGGACAATACCCCTTGAGTGCCAAGGTTCGAGCCTTTCGTGACGCCAAGTCCACAAGGCTTCCCCCTTGTTGTTCAGAAAGAGAACAACGTTAGAACAGCCATTGTTCGTTCGAGCCCATTGACAAGAAACGGTTCTCACCCCTTCCCCTGTTGTTCAGAAGAGAACAACGTAGAACAGCCATTGTTCTTTTGAGCCCGTTCGCCAAGAAACTGTTCTCACCCTTCCCCCTTGTTGTTCAGAAGAGAACAACATTAGAACAGCCATTGTTCGTTCGAGCCCGTTGACAAGAAACGGTTATCACCCCTTCCCCTGTTGTTCAGAAGAGAGCAACGTAGAACAGCCATTGTTCTTTTGAGCCCGTTCGCCAAGAAACGGTTCTCACCCTTCCCCCTTGTTGTTCAGAAGAGAACATTATTAGAACAGCCATTGTTCTTGAGCCCGTAGACAAGAGACGGTTCTCACCCCCCTGTTGTTCAGAAGATAATAACGTAGAACAGCCATTGTTCTTCAAGCCGTTCGTCGAGAAGCGGTTCTCATTCCCAAGACGCTACGTCAGGATCCTTTTATTCCCCCCCTTCGGCTGGAACTTGCCAGCGAACCGAAAATTCCTTCACGTCGACTCCCTCTGCACCACTAGTATAGAATTACGTAAGCCGAACGTTACCTTTGAGTATTTAACCCTTTTTTCAATTCTATCCTGTGCTTTAAATGGTTTAGCGAACCGTTCCATCTCTTTAACTTTATATTTGTTTTACCTTTTCAAATCTTTTAATCCTCGGATTAGCCGAGCCCCCACGACCATTTCCATTCTCTGTTTATGTCAATAAAACTCTATTTTATTAATGATAGCAATATTATTATCCTTGAGCTCAGTTCCACTTCTTAAGCATATCGAAGATACATAATATCGGCCCGCCAGACATCCACGCACTCTAAAGATAATTAAAGAGGTTCCCTCAACGAATAGTTATATATGGTATATCGTCGAGAGTCCATTCTACGACAAACGGGTTCCTGTAATCTTCCTCTGATCAGGGCGGATTACACGAAGACGATCTTCTGACGAGATCACAAGGGCAAGGGGACCACTTCACGAGAAATAGATACTAGGGTCTGGACGGCAAGAGGCTCGGGTTCTCCCTATCTGCTGAGGATTTGTAGAATCACCTTAAATAGGAGCCACAGTCATGGTTGATAGAAGGATGCGTGCACCAGGGCGTCCCAAGGGGATATCGGACGCGGCTTAAGCAAACATGGACCTTGATAATTTCGGACATCAACGAGGCGAAAGGGAATTAAGCGAGATTCCCAAGGGACATCGGACGCGGCTTAAGCAAACATGAACCCTGATAATTTGGGGCATCGACGGGGCGAACGGAAAATAAGAGAGATTCCCTTCTACCCCAAGAGAGGGAAGATGGACACGGCTGCCATTTGGGAGCGGGACAGCGTTATCAAACTGGGGGGAAGACCGTGATAAAGCACCATAAATTAAACACAGCTGCGCTAGTCCTTCTCGACCAGAGAAATTTTGTGTGAGAATGCGTATTGATTTCCATGCTCTCACAATTGGTAATATTAATTTGTTATTTTAATCTCAGGGAATGCTACTAATGTAAATCGAATTGAGTTACGCTTAAAAGTTAGTATGTGATCTATTACAGAAGTGTCTTCGACAAAGTTTTCTTCTGTAGTTATGAATAGATCCAATATATTCTGTTCCCGAGATGGCTCCATAACGGTTTAAACACACGCAATTTCCATTTAAGAAACATAGTAAACCTTGTCTCTCTGCCTCCGCCTCGTCATTTTCGAAATCTACACTGGAAAAATTTTGATCGCCACAAACAACTGTCAACCGATTTCTGATGAGATAAATTTGTCGAGGGCGTCTAGAAAACACAGGGGTAAAGTAAAGTATCTCTCCCCATTGTCGGAATTAATTTCTACCCTCTATTATTGGGTATGGAATTTGCGACATTTACATTATGAGTGATTTCCACTAAGTTAGCAATTTGTCGTGAAAAATCTTCGTGTAAGTTACTTTGTGGTGTCGTTATAAGAGGCGAGAGTTCATTCTTTATTGAAGTTATTTTTTTATTTACGTAATCTTGCATTTGGAAAAACCGACATAGAGGATTTTAAAGCCTTAATTTTCAAGATAAATTTCTTTGTTGTACGAACAAGCGTAACGGGAACGGGCAGATTTTTGAACGGGCCGTTTGAATGCAAATATAAAGCGTTTCCCACTTTGTACTAGAACACCGAATGACGTGTTACTCTGCGTTTAAGAGACACCAAAAATAGCTTTTTAATTACCTAATATCCAACAAGTAAGGAAAGTACAATTGATCAGGTGGATGATCAATTGAATTTTAATTTTGGAATTCCCCCCCAAAATGTAGTTAAGTAGAATTAATGGAGCGCTTATGCCAATAATCGAAACTCGTGAATTTCAGCTGTTACAATATTTAAGTCAAACAGACAGATCTAAACTTATACGCAAAACGGATTGAAAGTAAATGGAAAGAGGTGCAAAAATAGCAGCAAAAAACAAAAACATCAAGTAAAAAACAAGTAAGAGGTACAAATGAGGCCGAGAATAACTTTGACGAGGTAAACTTACTGCGTGAGTTCCGTAAAAGAATTAATTCACCGGAAGAAAACAAATGAATATCAAATCTAGAGTAAAAAAAAACTTCCCTTGGGGTTCTTGTTTTCCCTCAAAACTCTAATAGTAGATTAATAAATAAACTATGCGCAATAATATCCTTTTATCATTTTAAAAGAGAGAGAGAGAGAGAGAGAGAGAGAGAGAGAGAGAGAGAGAGAGAGAGAGAGAGAGAGAGAGAGAGAGAGAGAGAGAGAGAGAGAGAGAGAGAGAGAGAGAGAGAGAGAGAGAGAGAGAGAGAGAGAGAGAGAGAGAGAGAGAGAGAGAGAGAAAGAGAGAGAGTTACATAGAGTTACATAGATACACAGATCACACGGGCCTTACGGCCCAGAATAAGGTGATCTGGCCTTAAATCTACTGCCACTTACACATAGAATAGTAGAAGTAAAGGATAGAAAAGTTTTAGGCTCTCCCCACCCTCCACTCCCTCCGGCAAAAGCCGTACATGAAATAATTTGGGAAAAGTACCTTGCAGGTGTAAGAAGACAGTACCTGAAGGAAATTTGCATTGAATAGTAATTAAATGAAATGAATATGAAAACCACTTACATACACCTGAAAGAGTTATATTTTTTGTAATATTATTTTATTTTGTAGCTTATTCTAAACAATTATAATATTTGTTAAGTGTTTGTCTAATCTCATTTTAAAATGAGTCTATAGTTCTGCTGTCCACTACCTCGTTTGGCAAATTATTCTAATAATTAATAATCGAGTAAGTGAAGAAGTTTATTACAATCCATAGTGGCTCTTTTACCCTGAAGTTTTGAATCATGTCCACGGGTGGGACACTCCCCTGTCAGTGTGAACAAGTTATTGGAATTAACGTTGTTAAATCCTTAAGTATTTTGAAGCACTCTATAAGCTGCCCCCTTAGTCTTCGTTTTCTTGGCAAAAAATAGATTTGAGTTTTTTTAGCCTCTCGTGGTAAGGTTTGTTACCTACTGGCGGGATAAGTTTTGTCGCTCTGTGTTGTACAGCTTCTAATTTATCTATGTCTTTTATTAAGTTAAGGGGCCCCAGAACTGTACAGCGTATTTGAGATGGGGCCTGACAATACTTTTATATAGTGGCATAATTATCTCCTTGCTTTTATAAGTAAAGTTTCTTTTTTATAAATCTTAGTGCTGTGTTAGCTTTGTTCTAGCAGCTGTGCATTGGTTTGATGTTTTTTAAAGTTTTCTGTAATTATTACTCATAAATTCTTTAACCTGCGGGGTTGTGTTTATTAAGCCGCCTTGCATTGTATAGTGGTATTTTTTGTTTTTGTTCCCCACTGAAGGATTTGGCATTTGTCGATATTAAATGGCATTTGGCCATTTCTCAGACCATTCGGTAATTTTATTTATATCAGCTTGCAGGATAGCCCTGTCCTCTTCGCATAATACTGAGTTACCTATTTTCGTGTCATCTGCAAATTTAGATATGGTATTATTTATTCCAACGTCTATGTCATTGATGTATATAGTAAATAAAAATAGGCCCCAGGACTGATCCCTGGAAAACACCGCTGTAACAGAATACCCAGTCCGATTCCACGCCATTTATTATTACTCTCTACTTCCTGTTTTTTAACCAGCTACTAATTCATCCGTATATATTACCGTTAATGGGGAATTTTGTCAAATGCCTTTTTGAAATCTAGGTTAATTATATCTAATGATTTAGTATCGTTATATAGGGTTGAAAAGGTTATGGTAAAAGTCAATAGGTTTGTTAAGCACGATCTCTTAGACCTAAAACCATGCTGGGCTATCTCGTATAAGGTTATTGTTTTCGAGGAACTCTACTAGCTTGTCTCTAATGATCGTTTCGAGCAACTTTCCAACTATTAAGGGTTAAGCTAATGGGTCTGTAATTACTGGCTTTGTTTTTACATACCTTCTTAAAGATAGGTGTGACGTTAGCTTCCCTCCAATCATCGGGACGACCACATGCTAGAGAGATTTGTTAAAAATGAGAGCAAGTGACTCTGCTAACTCATTATGGACATGTTTTAAGATTTTCGGGTAAAATTTATCAGAGCCAGGAGTCTTGTACGAGTTCATTTTCTTTAATTTATCAATAACTAGTTGCGGATTTACTTCCAGCTCTTTAGTGATGGGTGTCTGACCTGTATAGACCTCGCTGTGAT
>CAXAKS010000385.1:0-154000 GCA_963969495.1 Ceratothoa steindachneri
TGGGCGTTTCTTTTATATCCTTACGTGTGTCGTAACGGCTCTGTTCTTTAGGATATTCTTATAATATCAATATATTAGACACTCTTAGCACTCTTAGAGATAGAACAAAAAGGGGGGAATTGTACGACAGAGTCCATGAGTTCATGGTAGAAATAAAGGCTTGCCATGCCTTTCGGGGTACGTTTTAAATTCATATCTGGCTATCGTTCAGTTTTTTCTAATCTATGCAATCATTTACTAATCTTGAGGAGCTGAAACGTCTATGCGCTCTCTTGTCCTTTTTTTCGCTCTCTTAGAGCTTTAGATGTTCCATGGCGTGGAGAGATGCCACCTTTTAACTGTTGTGTGAAGTACATGATTAAGAGCGTTTAGGTAAAAAGTTCGATGCATTTGGGCTATTGTGGGTGTGAAAGAGTGGGTGGGAATATCGCGATTTATTGCGTGAAATCTTGCCAATTTGTTCTCTTGTATCGCCAGCGTCGCTTAGCTGGGAATAATTTCCGTGGGATAGCTTCTCTGATGATGGGATAAGTATTGTTTCTGCATTGATCGGAGTAGTTTGCCAGAAAGGTTTTGGAAAAGGACTCGCAAATCAAGAATGGCGTAGAAAATCAATCGTTTTTCACTGATAGTGCATAGTGCTACCATAGCTTAAGATGTCTACATATATATTTTCTATTTGCTACAGAATCAGAAGTCTACGGTTAGCCTCCCTTCCCTCTCCACAAAACACGAGTTATGAGGTCGAAGTAGCTCATGTTGAGATTGGGGTTGGTAATTGGTCGGTGATTTGTACTATGTCAATGTATCACAGTGTTTAGCAAACATTTTTTTTGTCGTGACCCTGAACACAAATTGATTTTCGCCTGGCGACCCTAAGGGGTGAAATATTATTTCAGTATTATTTTAGTTTTATCCAATTGAATAAAGCTTACTGAATTTAAATATATATATAATATATATATATATATATATATATATATATATATATATATATATATATATATATATATATATATATATATATATATGAATCCATTAAACCACATTGAGAGAGAAAGCGGAATAATTTTTCTTTGCAGTAATATTTTTATTACCTTTTTTCAAAAATATCCGTGCAAGGAAGCGATTTCTAACCAGGCACACTGAGGCAGCGAGCACCACTTTGATCACAGTTAAAAGTATGCCGTTAGTACACTACGCTACGCAGAGAACCAAAAACTCTCTGAATAGAACAGCTTTTAAGAGACACTTTCGCAAGCTCTAACGGAGACTATGAAAGAAGTAGAAAATTAATTGGGAATTAAAAAAATAAATGAGGAAAAGTTATATATTTGTATATTTACCACGCGTTTAACTATTCCTCATTTATTCTTTCAATTTCCAATTAATTTTCTACTTCTTTCGAGCTTGCGAAAGTGTCCCTTAAAAGCTGTTCTATCCAGAGAATTTTTTTGTTCTCTACGTAGCATAGTGCACTAAAGGCATATTTTTAACTGTGATTAAAAGCGGTGCTCGGTGCCCCAGTGTGCATGGTTCGAATCGCTTCCTTGCACGGATATTTTCTAAAAAAGGTAATAAAAATATTACTGCAAGGAAAAATTATTTCGTTTTCTCTTTCAATGTGGTTTAATTGATTCATTTTCATCATTCTCTCGCGCTACTTTGAGATTTATATGTATATATATATATATATATATATATATATATATATATATATATATATATATATATATATATATATATATATATATATATATATATATATATATATCTTCGTTGAATGACCTACCGACATATATATCACTTTTCCCGAGAGAGGGGGATGCTCAAGGTCACAACAGAGATGGGGGATAAAAGGAGGGGAAGGTAGGACCCAACATCCCCTGAAGGAGTGTGAGGGATTTAAATACAAACGATAGAGTGCAGTTGGCCGTTATTCGACCCATGAAGGCTGCGGGCTATGAGGCTTATGAAAAAGTAGTAACAAAAATAAATTTTAATATTTACACAGTATACAAAAGAAATATTTTAAAATACAATAATGGCAATGGATATTCGATGCTTACAATAATCAATCTAACAGAGCTACTTGGAGCGAACAGGAGCAAACTCTACGGGATTTGTCAGGAGGCTATAACGAGCGTCTGTACGTACGCACACAGGGATGACTGGTGTAGCAGCTAACATCTTTGCTAGCTTCTACAAAAGTTCACCAAAATGCAGTTGGCATTTTCCCATCTAAGAAATTATGCATCTAGCCACGTAAAACTAATTCATACGACATTCCGATAATACTTACCCCAACCGATCACCATATAAGATGTGAGATTCCCGTCAACCCATCATAACCCTTGTCTGACGCATTTCAAACGATCCAATCAGTGTAGACCTCCTCGTTCCTTTCCCAATTGTGTTTTTCTTACCGTCGCTCAAGGTCACTACTAATATCGATTTAATAATCAACTTTATCTAATGTCTTAAGTGTTTTGAATCTAATTCTCTCCTTTCTTTACATTTCTAGTTCCCCCTGAGGTTATAATTTGTGCAACGTTCAGTAGCTATAACATAAAATTTACTAACTATAATCTATAACAAATAATTTTCCACATTGCTATACCATTCATATTAATGTAAACCAACTCGTTTATATTCCCGTTGTATCGAATAATTTCTTTAACCATTCATATTATTAATTCATTTACAATCATTCATAATTCATTTACTCCAACTGTGTGTTTCCATTTTCATCCTTACTCTTTGTTATCCTGATGTTCTTTCATTGTTAAGTTTTAGAAATAAACTTTGTTAAAAATTACAGTTAGATTTTTGAAATTACCCGGTTAACTTAGTCACGCCATTACTTTGTTTTCTCTGCTCTAACGTGTTCTCATATATTCCTTCATTTAAAGCAACGTTGCTGACTACTATCTAGGCTAGCTTAGTCATTAACCAAACCCCCATCTTATGCTTCAATTGGTGCTCCCAGACCCCCTTCAATTAATTATTATATAGTTTGACGTCAAGTTACGAGAAATTATAAAATTCTTTTTACGTGTTAGCTTATGCCCGCAAAGGTTTAACTCAAGCGGCTTCACTCTCATTTGTTCAGGCACGGTGAACGCCCCACCCTCCTTTTTTTCACTCGCTTCGAAAATTTCCCTAACGAACGCGCATTTTATTTTAACTTCGCTCTAACTTGAAAACATTTCTTTACATTTTATTTCAAACTCCCTCACTTATTTATCCTCCATAAATTTTATTTTAATAACGAGAATAGCTTCAATAGCACACATTTCCTAATAAACATAATAAATATGTGCCACCACAACTTCTGCCTCATTTACAACTACACGTGCAAGCCAAACATTCTCAACTTAACCCACCACGCGTACCTCGGCCATGGCGATCAGCCATAGAGCTGTTTTTAACCAGGGTGTCAGTGACCGAGGCACCAACACCGTTCGATCATTCTTCCCGCTTTTGATGCAATCTACCCAATCACGTGGTTGAAATCATGCGAAGTATTCATGGTACATCAAGCCAAAACCGATCAAGAGCGCATAGTCTACATTACGCAAAATGTTCCGATAAGTATATTTACATATTTCGCTCCGGGGGATTTTGCTTGAAAGTGGATGAAGGGGTGCGTGGGGAGAATTCAAGCAGGCTTTTAAGCTCGAGTTCCACCAGGCAAAGGTCGACGACTTGCGAGACTTTTAAATACGCAGCAAATGGGGATAGGCGTCCCACGCGCTTCCTTGAACATCTTAAGGAATTGATCAGGGCTAAAGGCGCTCAGTCTAAGCTTTTCGACTCCCTCCTGACAGAGATTTTCTTGCTTGGGATTCCTGACCACATTAGGCCCCTCAGTATGATTGGTTAGCATAAAAACGTCGATAAGATTGCACATGCAGCCGAGATTATATACCTCAACCCGTATGTTAGCTGGGGGACTGTCCAAACATAATCCGTTTCCTTCTTGTAATATAACTATTTCGCAGATTCGGTTACCAACGGAGTCTTCCACCAACATGCCCGACCCGTGTAACGCCTCTTTCTCTTCATCGCCGGACTTAGCTACCACGTTGGAGAGGATAGAGAGAGAGAGTTGCAAAACCTAAAACTCCACTATAAGAACCCACAGCAAGTGCACAGTCACTTTTTGACCTATCAAAGGCAAAACCAACGAGGGCATTCCAGCGCAAGAGGTGAGGCGCAGCATTCCTTTAATCATTCTTCTTCCGCCTACCTCTCCACACCTAAATCTTCTTACACTCAACCAAAGAGTCTATGCTGGTAAAATTAGAAATATGGTAGCAACGCTGTGCACTGTACCGAGCCTTGCTGATATTACCACTCATCTTATTCCCATTCTCAATCTAATGCTCACTTTCCACAATTTCTTCCTTCTCATTCTAATGTTACTTTCCTCCAACGCACTAATTGGTGCTGGTACCACAAGAAATATGGTGCACAAGCCGTAAAATGCTTACAGCCTTGCGCATATTTACAACCAGTACCTCCTTCTTCTAACGTTAATCCACCAATTTCATCTCAAAAATCAATTCACTTTTCTCAATCTAATGCTTCAATTCCTTTTCACTCTCACTCTTCTCATTCTATTTCTAATAATTCAAATTCTACAACTAATTTAAACTAAAAACGCAAGTGATCAATGGGTCTATCACCTTTGCTGTTCCATCACTTTCTCAGGTTGATCCAGCATTTCGTATTTACGACCCACTTTCTAGTTTTTCATATTTAGTTGACACTGCTGGTCAATTTAATGTTATTCCAGCCTCTCTGGACGATAAAGCTTTTTCCTCCTCTGATCTTGTCTTTAAAGCCGCTAATTCCTCATTCTATTTCTAATAATTCAAATTCTACAACTAATTTAAACTAAAAACGCAAGTGATCAATGGGTCTATCACCTTTGCTGTTCCATCACTTTCTCAGGTTGATCCAGCATTTCGTATTTACGACCCACTTTCTAGTTTTTCATATTTAGTTGACACTGCTGGTCAATTTAATGTTATTCCAGCCTCTCTGGACGATAAAGCTTTTTCCTCCTCTGATCTTGTCTTTAAAGCCGCTAATTCCTCGGATATAAGGACCTATGGAAGGCGTATCCTTCAGTTGGCTCTCAGCCTCCATCGAACTTTTCGATTGGCGTTTATTATTTCCGAGGTTGACATTCCTATTTTGGACCTCGATTTTCTCTCTGCCCACGAACTTTTAGGCGATTCTCGTAACCGCAAGCTTATCTATCCACTACTTCGCTTACAGTTCGGGGTTCATTTTTACCATCGCATAGTTCTCTTTTCTCTGTCCAGTTCCCTTTGACCAAAAACCAATTTCAGTGCCTTATACAGGAATTTTATGCCTTTAGCATTCCATCCTCAAAGGACAGGCCTATTAAACACAGTGTTGTTCACTGGATAGAGACATCTGGAAGGCCTGTATTTTTCGCCCCCGTCGACTAGCCCCAGATAAACTCGCTTTAATGAAGCAAGAGTTCACTTTCATGGTGGAAGCTGACATAGCTATCCCCTCTACTCCTCCTTGGGCCTTTACGCTTCATATAGTAGCCAAATCCACCCCTGGTGAGTACATAGCTATAGGTGATTACAGGCGGCTCAATTCCTGTATATCTCCAATAGATATCATCTGCCCTATCTGTCCGATTTCAATTCTACTCTTTTCAGGTGTTCGATCTGGTTCGTGCCTTCATCCAGATCCCTATTCATATCAGATGACATCCCAAAGACAGCTATCACCACTCCATTTGGTTACTTCGTCATGCAATGAATGCTTTATGATCTTCATAACATTGGTCAGACTTTCCAACAATTCATGGATCAGGTTCTTCAAAAGACGACCTTCTGATACCATCTTCGTCTTTAGATGAACATCTGTATCACCTTCATCAGGTTTTAGCTCGACTTGAAGAGTATGGTATTTTACTCAACACTTCTAAGTGTCTTTTGGGGGGCGCACAACTCTCCTTTTTCAGGCACCATGTTTCTCCTGACGGAATTCATCCTCTCACGGACAAAGTTGCTGTTATTTGGGAATTCCCCCAACCATCTTCGCTCAAGCAACTGCGTCGGTTCAGTGGTATGATTAACTTTTACTATATATTTATCCCTGACGTTTCTAAAATCATTCAACCACTCTACACTCTCCTCTCAACCACCAAGAAGAACATTCCTCTGTCATGGTCTTTCGAAGCGTGCGAATCTTTTTCTCGCACCAAAGAGGCTATGGCCTCCGCCATTTCACTTGCCCATCCTTGCCCAAGGGCTCGTATAAGCGTTGCCTCGGATGCGTCAGCCCCCCATGAAGGTGCAACCTTACAATAATGGACTGGTAACTCGTGGCAATCTCTTTTGTTCTTCTCAAAATCTGGAACTCCTTCACAAAAGAGATCCAGCACTTTTCACGAGAGCTGCTCTGGATATATCTCTCCCTCTGCTACTTCCGACAATACTTGGAAGGACGTAAGTTTATGGTCTTCGCGGACCACAAGCCATTGGTTGGTGTACTATCTGCTCATAGCATTTCTTTGGTGCACTCTAAAGCCGATGCTCGTCATCTAGACTTCATTTTGCAATTTATAAGCGACATCCAATACGTTCCTGGCTCATCAAACGTCGTACTGGACACGCGTTCTCGTATTTCTTCAATTATTGGGCACGCAACTCTCGCACTGCGCCCATCACTCTTCTTAACTTGTTGTTCGCAAAGTCGAATTAACAGACAGTCCTTCCAGGTGCATATTGGTCGACTATTTATTGCCTGGTCTCCTCATCCTCTCATTCCTCTCGCTTACCGTCGGCACATTTTAGCCTAAATTCACGGTCTCTCTCATCTTGGCGTCAATACCACACGCAAGCTCGTTGCGCAACACTTCGTTTTGCCAGGTATGAATGCCGATGTGGCTAAATGGACTCACTCATGCCTGCGATGCCAGCCTGCCAAAGTCCATCGTCACACAAAAGCTCCTCTGGTCTCTTCTTCCTTCGTCGCGTTTTGACACCATTCACGTCGATCTAGTTGCTCCTCTACCTTACTCTGGTGGTTGCAATTATCTGCTCACCATGATCGATCGTTTTATTCGTTGGCCAGGGGCAGCTCCTATCTCGGACATCAGAGCTTCCACTGTCACTCGGGCCTTCGTCTTATCATGGATTGCTCGTTTTGGTGTTTTCTCAATGATCATGACTGATCGTGGAAATCAATTTGTATCCTACCAATTTGATGCACTAATGTCACGGCCTGGCTCCTTTCGACTACGTACCAATAGCTACCACCCCCAAAACAACGCCAAAGTGAAACAGTTGCACAGGACCCCCAAAGCGAGCTTACGCTCCACTGATCCCAACATCAGTTGGGTGGACAAGCTGCCTTTGAGTCTCCTGGGTATTCGTTCATCCTTAAGGGAGGGAAGGAGGACTTGGCCTGCACTGCGGGGGAACTTGTCTACTGTACTCAACTTCATCTTCCTGGTGAATTCTTTTATTCTTCTGACCTACCTCTACCTTTACACCTTGATCCTGCTTTTTATGTACATGATTTTGTAAGGGTGATGGCTGAGATTAAGCCTACCACCCCTAGTGCCTGCTAATCAGAAAACTTTCGTGCCAAAAGAGATGACAACTTTTTCCCATGTCTTTATCCGTCGCGATTCAACTCGCTCCTCATTGCAACCCATTTGTGATGGATGCTTTCTCGTCATCTCTAGAAAGACGAAATTCTATCTACTACAGCCTGGCTCCAAGCAGGATACTGTCTCTGGATCGTTTGAAACCCGCCTTTATTGATGCTGTTTACCCTACACAGTCCTCATTTTCTTCTTTAACTATCTCGAATTATGGTCCAGTGATTCCCCTAACTCACTATTATGTAAAACCAACCCCAATCACCTCTACCTCACCTATATCACATTACCGATTGTTGCCGCCTCCTCTTTTTTTCGCAGGAAACCCCGTCGTCAGAGCTGCCCAGTCAGGAGACCATCCCTCCACCTCTGGTCACCCCGCAACCAGCAAGCCCGGCTCAAAGCCTCCTGTTATCGCCAGACACCTACTCGGAAAGGAAAACCGAACGGATTACCATCAATCCGTCTACCATCGCTTGTGACGGTGCCTCTCCCGCATTTTGTGCTATTCCCAGTAATCGTAGCCAGCCACCTGTGTCATCACACGGTCCAGTTGCGTTGTCAGAAGACCTCGGGGATATCACATTAGCGTAAACATTTTTTTTTCAACGGGATGGGTAACTCTCTTAGGGGTGAGTATTGAAGCAGTTAATATCTTTGCTAGCTTCTACAAAAGTTTCAAAAAATGCAGTTGCATCTCTCTCCGTAAAATTAATTTGTACGACATCATGATAATATTTACCCCATATGATTACCAGATTAGATGTAGTGTTCCCTCGAACAAATCACAACCTTTGTCAGGTGCATTTCAAACCATCCAATCAGTGTAGACCTCCTCGTTCCTGCCCCACTCGCACTTAGAATCTTTCACTTGTGTTTTTCCTACCGTCGGACAAGGTCAGTAATAATATCGATTCTAATAATCAGCTTTATCTAATGTCTTAAGTGTTTTAAATGTAATTCACTCCTTTCTTTACATTTCAGGTTTCCCCTAAGGTTATAATTCGTGCAACTTTCAGTGGCTATAACATAAAATTTACCAACTATAATCTATAACAAATAATTTTCCACATTGCTATACCATTCATATTAATGTTAACCAACTCGTATTAATTCCCGTTGTATCAAATAATTTCTTTAACCACTCAAATTATTAATTCATTTATAATCATTCATAATTTGTTTACTCCAACTGTGTGTTTTCATTTTCATCCTTACTCTTTGTTATCATGATGTTCTTTAATCGTTAAGTTTTAGAAAGTTAGTTTGTTAAAAATTACAGTCACCGTTCTTTGTTTTCTCTACTCTCTAATCTAACGCGTTCTCATATATTCCTTTATTTAAAGGAAGTTAAGGACTACTATCTAGGCTAGCTTAGTCATTAACCAAACCCCATCTTATGCTTTACTGGCAAGCAAGCCACATCTGATGCGTCTCAGCCCAGTTTAGGTTCGAGACTTCAAAAGATGAAATGGGGATCAGATAGTTATTTGAGGAATAATAACCACAAAGAATTTACCCTTTAGCAGTAACACTAACTGTAGGGAGTATTCATGCCAAAAGAAATGTACCGAAACCAAGGATGGGCAAATTGACTGAAGCACAGATCCTTCGGTATAATTTTAGCCTTGAGCTCTTAGGAAATGGAGCGCGATCAAGAATGGAGTGTTTCGTTATAAATTGGGACTACCAATATATAGGGACCAGCCGGAACCATTAATGTCTACGCTCTCCTTGGACCAACACGGTGCTTGAGGGATGGGAAGTCCTCCCGTGGAAGTTTCTTGGTAACGTCCCCGGAGGAGACAGAGGCGCGCGTTTAAGATTCCTATCCTGTGCTTATCGCAGAAGACAGTTTGATATTCTGGCTGTTCCCACTGTCCTCGCTCACGTTGAATGACATCGTGGTTTTGAGAGGGCACATGGTGGCACGGAACCTCAACTCTAGAGAACTCCTAAATTCTAAACATTTTACTTAAAAAAGTGACATCTGACAACCGCTGGATAGGTATTAAAAGTCTCCAATTTTCGAGGCTTCAATAGAGGGCGGAGAAGGGGCAATTCGGGATACCTGACCTTGAACGGTTCATGCTTTGGTGGCTCGGACATATTTACATACATAAAGTATCCAGGAGCGCAAGGAATAAATAACTCGACAATAACACAAAGGCTACAAGAACTAGCATTAGTTCAAACGCGGGTTAATTACCTACGGACAATAACAACCTAGATCTACACAAAAATAAATAAATAAAATAATAACGCACACGAAAGATTAAAAAAAGAAAAACACAATACAAAAAGATACAAAATGAAATATAAAATACAGGGAATTAATTGATTCGAATGATACAAAGGGTTACCGGATCGTTCTTGATTTTGTGAACAGAGAAAATTATATGTAAGGAACAAGAATAAAGATAAAAGATAAAAGCACAAAATTTATTCTAGATTAGTTTGGGTAGGCTCCAGGGGGTTTCTACTCAGGCTGTACGCAACACAATTTTTGGATCCTTTTATATACTTAATTTTAAATTGATACTCCTGGAGGTATAAACTCCAGCGCATAAGGCGAACATTGTTGCTTTTTACATTTCGCAAATATGCGAAGGGCATGTGATCCATCTCTACAAGGAACTCTTTACCTAATAAATACATTCTAAACTTCTGTATGGCTCATACAATGGCCAAAGCTCCATTTTCGATGAAGGCATAATTTTTCTCGCACGGGAGAAGCTTACGTCTAACGTAGGCGACGGAGTAACTATCCCCATCATCGCTATACTGGTTCTGATACCAAATCTCTTCTTACAGTTCGGGAGCTGGAGGATAGGGGTGAAAGCTAATTTTCCGTTCAGTTGTTCGAAGTGGGAGAGAGCTAATGGGGACCAAAAAAGGTGTTCCTGGAACTTTTTTTCAGCAAGTCACATCAAGGGGTTGAGAGAGGTGAAATAGGGGACGAATCGGTAGTAGAAAGAATCAGATCCCATGAAAGGTCTAGGCCATTTCTAATTGGAAGGATGGAGCATTTCCATAATGGCGCAGATTTTGTCCTCCTGGGGGGCCAATCGGTTGTTCCTAATGTGAAAGCCAAGGTAGTCAATCGTAATATAAGCAAAATGAAACTTGCTTGGACCGAATGTGAGTCTGTGCTCGCGCAAACGACGCAGCAGAGCCTGGAGGGCCATCGAGTGATGGTCCCACTCGCGAGTTTCAACGTAAATGTTTTCGAAATAAAAAATCACGTTTGCCAACCCGTCTAATATTCTTCGCATCATGCGGTTATAATTACTACAAGCCTTCACCAAACCGAAAGGGAGATAGCGGAACTGCATTAAGCCTTTGTCTATGGAGAAAGCCGTGTATCTCTTTTCACCTTCTTTAAGGGGAATTTGATAATAAGCTTTACATAGGTCCAATTTGGTGATGCAATTAGCCTCTTCAAAAAGATGGAAATTTTGGTCACCGAATTTAGTTTCAGAAAATCGACGCACAGCCTATATGACCCGTCTACCTTCTTTACCAACACAGTGGTGGAACAGTAATTAGATTGGGAGGGTTCAATTATCCTTAAATATTACAATTTAGTAACTGCTGCGTTGAAGACCTCTCTTAAATGGATAGGCAGGAGGTACGGCTAAGAACGAATAGGCTCCAGGGTAGTTAAAATAATATCATGCTCTAACTGAGCGGCACAGCCGGCAACCTCGGATATCACATATCCAAAGTTACTCAATAACTGCTGCAGATCACTCTTCAAATCGTGGGGCAGCTGGGCGTTAACGTTTAAGTCAAATGACTGGGATTCGGTAGCGTTGGGCACGGTGGGCACGGTAGGCAATGATTACTTCTTGCCCTGTGCAATGCAAGACACTTGCACCACATTTAGCGGATCCAGTGGGTAGTCTGCTTCTATGGCTGACTCCTCATTAATGGCCACGATATTTTTGATGCACGCTCGGCAGTGGCACCTCTTGAGCATGTTTACGTGATATAACCTGTCCCCAGATGAAGTTCGAATGGTGTAGTCAACGGGGCCGCGAATTGCGATGACGAGGAAGGGGCCCTTCCATTGACTTAAGAGTTTATTATTCTGGGTGGAAAGTAATAATAAAACTTCCTCGCGGGGTTTGAATCTACGATCCTTAGACTTTTGATAAAAATACGTTTTGTATTGGCCTAAGTTCGTGTCCGCGTTTTGAAAAGTGATTTCAGCACATTTTTCTAACTTCTACCGAAGTTCTAATAGGTAGGCGTAGGAAGGTTGGATTTCTTCGTCCAATTCTTGGTTAGAAAACAATTCTTTTAAAATTCTCAGCGGGCTTCGAACGTTCCGACTATACAGTAATTCAGAAGCGGCAAATCCTAATGTTCAATGCGGGATTTCTCGGGAAGTATATTTGTCACTTTCGGGCGTGGTCTGCGAACAACTTCTTCAGGATAGATTTCAATGATTCGTTAAGACTTTCGTACATTTCGTTTGCGATGGGGTGATATGGGGGTGGTAAAAGGGGGTTTTACCAATAGGAGCTTACCGACGTAGTCCATTGATTCAGAGGTAAATTGCCGGCCTCGATCGGATAATACTTCCTTAGGGATTCCGACTCGGGAGAAGATAGAAATAAGCTTCTTTGCGCAGGAGATACTAAAGATCTTCTTCAAGGGTACTGCTTCAGGGAAACGGATGGCGAAATCAACGAAGGTAAACACGAAGCCGTTTCCTTCAATTGACGGGGGGTAAATGGGGCTAATCAGGTCGATTGCCACATGGGCTAAGGGTTCAGATATGATGGGTCCCTTCTGCAGCGGATCAAGTCTTACGCATCCTTTTGTGGGTGTCCTTTGACAGATATCACACGGACATAAATAATTAAGGATGTCATCTGCCGCACCGGGCCAATAAAGATATTTACAAATTCTCTGAGCCGTTTTAATATGGCTGAAATGGCCAGAGAAAAGACTATCTTAGGATGTCTTTAATTTGCAGGGGGACCTGCGAACGGAGGATGCATAATGAATATGCCTCAGAACTATTGCTTTCCAAGCAGACGCGGTACAGGAGGTCGTTCTTCAGGATATACCCGGCAGCTGTTTAATGATCCGGTTTAAAACTTCAAGCTTTCTGGTGAGCCTTTCTCGAACAAGAAATTCACCTGATGGCCAGCAGCAAGAGAATCATACAGAGAGGGAGGCAGTTCAATTTGCGACGGTGGTGGCGCGGGGGTAGCACAAATTTAGTGCACTTGATTGGGAGAACTAGGACGAAATTGGGAGTTCTGAGGGCAGTTTGTCCTCAAATATCCTTGAATACCACAGGAGAAACACACGATGGGCCTCCTGATGAAGTATGACCAAGGGGAATTTAATGATAATGGCTTGACGTCACAGGGTTCAGACTAAGAAAGATATCTGGGCTAGGAGGGGGCAGTATTTTTGACAAACTTACCCAAGTCACGGGATGTAATATTTTGTTTGCCACTTTCACCTAGGGGACGATGGTTCAGCCTTTCTTCCTTCCTTAGGGTAGCAATTGTGGCGCGCGGCCAATATATTGGGTTCTTGGATGCATTTCTTGAAGGTGGAACACCTCCGGTCCTTCACAAAATATCGGATCTCAAAAGAAAGGGAAGCAATAAGCTGGCTAAGTTGACTAACGCTTCATACTCGTAGGGAACTTTCGAAGAGTCGAGCCAGAAGTTTAAATGTCTCAGAAGCGTATACCCAAACTGTTGAAAAGTTTGGTTGGGCTCTATACGGGCGTGACGAAATTTAATGCGGTAGAAATCGAGCGTCAGGTGTGTTTCTCTTTCTTCCCTCTCTCTCTCTTCCTCTCGTTTTTCTCTCTCTCTCTTTTTCTCTCGTTCTTCTTTCACTCCCCCTCTCTCATTCTTCTCTGTCTCTTCTCTCCGCTCCCTCGGCTCTCTCTTCTTGTATTTAGGACAGAAGGTTCTTTCCGGATAAATTAAGAGATTCACCTTGTAATTTAAACTCGTCGAATGAAGACATGATGGTCCGAATTCGAACTAAACTTAAAAAAAACGTAACGGGATTGTTGACCCGAATTAACTCGGTATACACACAGCGCGATTAATAATTTCTGTTTAAGCACTCGGAAATACACTAATTAACGCGAGAGCCTTTACCTTTGCTCACAACACCGATAACAAAACTAGACTGATCGTTTCTTTATATGAAAAGGTAAAATTCCGCTGGGGAAAATAAATGAGAAGAGCGGTCTCAAAACTTACACATGTTATGTATAAAAGCAGGTACACACAACAAATGGGAGAAATAGTTCGCAAGATTATTTCTGCTTACTTTCTCAATAGCCAAGCCTTCATCCTTAAAACCTTTAAAAGACCTTCAAAGGAACCTTTTTAAAGACCCTATAAACATGACGCCAGTTAATATATATATATATATATATATATATATATATATATATATATATATATATATATATCATGTCGTAGAATGATCCACCGGAATATACGTCACTTCTACGCAAGAGGCATGGACGCTCAAGGTCAAACGAGTGACCTTGTTAACTGTGTTCATGACAGAGATGGGGATAGAAGTAGGAAGTTGAGACGAAACCTTCCGTGAGGGCTATGAGGCTTATGAAAAAGTAGGAACAAAAATAAACTTTAATATTTATACATTATACACAATAAAAAGTTTAAAATAGAATAATCGCAATGCATACTCTATGCTTACAATAATCGATCTAACAGAGCTACTCGGAGCGAACAAGAGCGAACTCTATGGGAATTGGCGAGAGGCTATAACGCACAAAGGCATGACTGGCAAGGAAGCCACGGATGATTCGCTTCAGACTAGTTTGGGTTCGAGGCTTCAATAGATGAAACGGGGATCGGTGGTTATTCGAGGGACTTTAACCAGGGGAGTGTAGCCTCTAGTAGTAACACTAACTGGAGGGATTATTCGTGCCAATCGAAATGTACCGAAACCAAGGATGGGCCACTTTGACTGTGGCTCAGATCCCTTGGTATAATTCTAGCCTTCGAGCTCGTAGAGAAATGGAGCGGGATCGAGAATGATGTGTTTCGTTGTAAAGGGCAGGCTCATACTCTCGATGCCCAATCTGAACCAACAATATATACGGACCACTGGAACCGTCACTGCCTCCGCCAAGGGGAAGCGAGGGGAAACATCTCATTGGACCAACACGGCGCTTGAGGGAGGGGAAGTACTCCCGCTGGGGTTTCTTTATTCTCCCCCCCCCCACACCCGGAGGCGACAGAGGCGCTTTGTTTTGATTCCTATCCTTCGCTTATCGCAGAAAGTAATTTGATATTCTGGCTGTTCCCACGGTCCTCGCTTACGATGACTGACCTCTTGCCTGACCTCGTGGTTTTGACGGGGCACATGGCGGCAAGGAACGTCTATTCTCGACCTATATACACACCGTGACCTTAGTAAGTTTGTAAAAATAACTGGCCGCTCCAAGCCCAGAAATTTTTATTCATCAGAACGCGGTGACCTCAAGCCCTTCGTTATACTTCCCGAGGAGGCCTATCGTGTCTTTCTCCAGCGGTATTGAAGGACATTTAAGGATAAATTTCAATCAGAACTCACAATTCCGTTCTAGTTCTCTCACTCAAGTGCACCAAATCTGTGCTTCCATGGCGCTACCACCGTCGCACGTCGAACCGCCTCCCTCAACGTCTGCTCCTCCTGCAGCTGGCCATCAGTTGAACTTCTTGCTCGAGAAGAGCTCCCCAGGAAATATGAAGCTTGAGACTGGATGAGTAAACGGCTGCCGGCTCTCCACCCTTGTTTAGGATACAGGGTGTACATGTATTATAGTGTCGGACGAGCTGCTCTCCCTGATCGCTCGGAACCATGATAAGTTTGCGGTAGTACATAACTACCTTGGTCGTGAATGGCTTTATTAAATGCCCGTATTATGCCGACCCCAATGAAGGTCTGCGCTGTTGTGGTCGGACAGTGCCCTCCGGTTACTTCCACTCCTGTGGTGCAACCCAACCTCCCGTGTTCCCGGACTAAAAAGGAAGCAGAGGCAGCCGCTTTCATTGAAACCCCTTGCTACCCCGAGTTTAGCGTCGCTCTGAACAATGAATTAGATAAAGAGCAAAAGGACTATGATTAACTCCGTCCCATTTGGACCAAAGCTTATAATTAGATTCAGGAGTCCACTCGCGGAAATAAAGTCGTTTTCTACGTCGTGAAGAACGAACTCCTGTACCGCGCCTGCTCGGAAAGCAAGAGTTCCGAGGCCCATGCATTATGCATTCCCCAGTCGCAGGTACCCCTCATATTAAAGATGGCCCATGATAGTCTTTTCCCTGGCTATTTCATTCATACTTAGACGGTTCAAAGAATTTTTAAGTATTTTTATTGGCTCAGTGTAGCAGATGACATCCTAAAGTATTGGCGGTCATATAATATCTGTCAAAGGACAGCCGCAAAAGAAACCGTCAGACCCACTCCGCTGCAGAAGGGATCCATCACACCTGAACCTTTCGCCCGTGTGGTAATCGACCGTATTGGCCCCATTCACCCCCTAGATCTGCTAAATGTGGTGCAAGTGGCTTGTATTGAACAAGACAAGGAGTACTCCTTTACTACCGTGCCCTCAGCTACGGAATCCCTGTCATCTGACTTAGATGTTAACGCCCAGCGGCGCCCCGAGTCGAAAAGTCAGCTGCAGCAGTATTAAGTCACTTTGGAGACGTGATTTCCGAGATTCTAAGCTGTGCCGCTCAGTTAGAGCATGATATTATTTTAAATTGTTAAATTGAAAGATTATAGAACCCTCCCAATCTAATACTGTTCCACCACTGTTTTGGTGAAGAAGTCAGACGGGTCATATAGGCCGTGCGTCGATTTTCTGAAAATTAATTCGGTGACCTTGTTCGATGCTGAGCCTATCCCCTTGATCGACCACTACCTACATCTTTTTGAAGAGGCCAATTGCATTACCGAATTGGACATATGTAAGGCTTATTATCATATTCCCCTTAAAGAAGGTATAAGGGGATACACGGCTTTCTCCACAGACAAAGGCTTAATGCAGTTCCGCCGTCTACCATTCGGCATGGTGGAGTTCTGTAGTAATTACAATCGCATGGTGCTAAGAATATTAGACGGGTTAGCAAACGTGACTTTTTATTTCGATTACGTTTACGTTGTAACTTGTGAGTGGGACCATCACGTGATGGCACTCCGGGCCATGCTGCGTCGCCTGCGCGAGCACGGACTCACAATCGGCCCGAGCAAGTGCCATTTTGGTTATAGTAAGATCGATTACCTTGGCTTTCGCATTGACAAAAACTATTTGACATCCCAGGAGGACAAAGTCCGCGCCATTGAAGAAATTTCCCGTCCGTCCAATAAAAAGCAGCCTAGATCTTTCATGGGAAATGCTCCATTCTCCCGTTGTTTCATCCCCCATTTCGCATCTCTCTCGGCCGCTTTGTGTGACTTGCTTTAAAAGATGTCTAAGGAAAACCTTGTCTGGTCCCCATTAGCTCTCCCCCACTTCGAAAAACTGATTGGAAAATTAGCTTCCGCCCCTATCCCCTGGCTTCCTAACCCTAAGAAGACTTCTGGTATCATATTCGATGACAGCAATGAAGGGTTAGGTTGCGTTCTACTACAGTATAGTGTTGATGGCGATAGTTACCCCGTCGCCTACGCTATCCGTATGCTTCTCCTGCGGGAAAAAATATGACTTCATTGAAAAGGAGGCTTTGGCCATTATATGAGCCATACAGAAGTTTAAAATGTATTTATTAGGTAAAGAGTTCCTTATAGAGAGAGATCACAAGCCCCTCGCATATTTGCGAAATGTAAAAGGCAACAATGGGCGCATTATGCACTGGAGTTTATACCTTCAGGAGTATCAATTTATAATCAATAAAAGGATCTGAGAATTGTTTTTCGGATAGCTTGAGTAGGAACCCATTAGAGCCTACCCAAACTAATCTAGGATAAATTTTATGCTTGTAACTGTTATGTTTAAGTAAGTTCCTCTTGTTTAAACTGTATATATTCGGATAATAAGTCTCTCTGTTCACAAATCAAGAACGATCAGGTAAAAACTTGTATCGTTCGGATCAATTAATTCCCTGTATTTTATATTTCCCTTTTGTATCTTTTTGTATTATGCTTTTCTATTTTTAATCTTTTGTGTGCTTTATTTATTTATTTATTTTTGTGAAGCTCTGGGTCATTATTGTCCTTAGGTGATCGACCCCCGTTTGAACTAATGTTAGTTCTTGTAGCCTTTGTGTTCTTGTCAAGTTATTTATTTCTTGTGCTCACGGTTACTTTATGTATGTATATATGTCCAAGCCACCAAAGCATGACCGGTTCAAGGTCAGGTATCCTCATTTGTCCCCCTCCCCCCAATTAAGACCTCTAAATTTTGTGACATTTAATTTTCATCCAGCGGTTGTCAGATTTTAACTTTCTTTTTTAAAGTAACATCTCAGGAACGAAGGAGTGTTGAGGATAGAGGCTCCTTGCGACCATGTATCCCCCGCAATTAGGGGCCGTGAGAACATTCAGAATATCGAACTGCTTTCCATGATAAGCAAGGGATTGGAACCTCAAACGCGTGATTCTGTCGTCTCCCTTGGTTTTATCAAGAAATCTCCACGGGAGTACTTCCCATCACTCAAGCGTCGTGTTGGTTCGTAAAGAGATCCCACTCCTCTTTTGCGGAGATAGTAACGGAACTGGTTGGTTTCTATATATTGTTGATCCCAATAGGCATCAACAATTATAGCTATTGAGATTGGTTTAATGACAAACTTGCCTAGATAGTAGCCATTAAACCATGCTATATGAATTTAAAGATAAAAATGACTTGAGAGAGAAAATATGATGAAGGATAACTATTTCACCCGGAAAGGTTTAAAATCATTGACGTATAAACTCAACAAGATTTATTGAACAACAAATAATGTAATATGACTGATTAATATTACGGTTAATGAATATAATGTGTTTTTTATTAAAATAAGGTACGAGGGGTGGTCAATAAGTTTTGCGAATCGATAGGGCAAAACAGAGAAAGGGATATGGCTGTTTGTGGGGGTGGTAGGACAAGTCAGGACCTGCAGACGCATGCTCCTGCCTCGTCTATTTAAGAAGCAGTAGCTGATCGCAGATCGTCAGTCACAAATATTTCAACAATGGAGAGGGTTGAGCACCGCGCAGTGATCAAATTTTTGACCAAGGAAGGCGAAAATGCAAAAGAGATCCATGAATTCATAGTTGTAGTGTACACCGACACCACCCCTTCCTATGCAACCATGGCTCACTGGAATAGGGAGTTCCACCATGGTCGTGAGTCCCTTGAAGATGCCCCCCATCCAGGACGCCCGTCAGATGTGACCAACGAGGAAAATGTGGTCCGTGTGGAGAGGATGATCCTCGAAAATCTACGGGTGAAAGTCGAAGAAATCGAGCGAGAACTTGGAATATCACATGGAAGTGTTATCAACATCATCCACGACAATTTGGCCATGACCAAGGTCTCTGCCCGTTTGGTCCCTATAAACCTGACGCCCCATGATCAACTTCAACGTCGTCAAAGTCCACAAGGCCAGAGTTGCACAAGCTGCCCTGCACGAGTGCGGATTCAAGGAGCTCAACCATCCCCCTTACAGTCCAGATCTGGCCCCCAGAGACCATCTTTTTTTCCGCTAGCTCAAGGCTGCACTGCGTGGACGCCGGTTTGGTGACGATGAAGAAGTCCAGCTCGCCGTCCAGGAGTGGATTGAACAGCAGTCGGGAGATTTCTGGTCGTCGGAAATTCGAAGGCTCAGGGAGAAGTGGGTGCAAGTGCATCGAAGTCGAAGGTAGTTATATTGAAAAATAATAAACCACTTTCATTCAGATCTTGTTTTCTTATATCCGAAATGAAAAACTTATTGACCGCCCCTCGTATATATATATATATATATATATATATATATATATATATATATATATATATATATATATATATATTAAAATCCCTCTTCGAAGAGAGCGAGAGAAACGTACCAGAAGATGAGGGGTGTGAGAACGTTAGTCGAGCTGCAAGACCAAGGTAGCCGCAAAAGGCCATTAAGCAGCTCTCAAAAGGTCCGATTACCTACGAGGTCAGGAAGCCCGCGGTCAGGACGCCAAAAAGTGGTTTTCAGATAAAAAAAAACACCGAGGAGATATAATGTGAGGTTTGTCGGTGCATCTCATTAAGAAGCAGTCCTGGGCTCTGCGGTGCCACCCTCACCTCTCTTCACCCCTCGCGCTCCCCTATGTAACATTAAACCGTCTCCCTTAGGTTGGGCGGTTTCCGGTCTATAAATAAGCCCCGTAAAGAAAGAAGAAGATTATTCTGTTTGCAACGATAGATAACTAGATCAATGTGATCAGTCCCTCGCCAAGTTACGAAATCGACTTCTCAGACTTAGAAGTTCGTCACCTTTTCTTATCGGTGCCATCCTTCACAGTCTTAGCAAGAGGTCTGGCTGGATCACAATTCCTAAATGCCAAACAGGAATTTCGGGAGTAAGACAAAAGAAGATCTTGTCACCCTCGAAGGACTCTCAAATTGCAATCTCAGTAATTGTGAGAGGAGAAGGATTAATCCCCAAGAAAGATCCGTGTAAGTACTTTCGGAATTACTTGTCAAACCAAAACCCAGTTGGGCAGCCCTGCGAAGAAGACGAGGATACTAGAAGAACTCAAAAACTACCAAGAAGAGTACTCCTTGAGCCAGAGAGCACAACTCCTCTCTCCGTCATTTAGACGAATAAACTGATAGATAAAGTTATAATAAGAATTAGACATCGTTTTCAACCATCTCCGGATCAACCACCATCTGCTAGCTGCAACGCGAAAAATCGTGAAAAATCCAATGTAGCGACATCCGTCAACCCCTGTTCCTTTCAAGGTCATGTAAGTCTGAATGACTATATATATTTGTTTTAAATAAGTAGGATTTTAATGCTGTACCCAAGCTAACTAAAGGAGAAATAATATTTAGTAACTCCTGTCATATTTTTAGTTAGATTAGTGGAACGTAAATTGTGGCTAAATGCTGTACTAAAAGGTCTCCATAAATGAACTAACTGGCAATTGGTTTATTTACGTGGAGCCTACTTTGCTTTGATCAGGAATAGGCCCTTATTCAATTCTAGCAAACCATGTTAAACTCTTAGAATTTAGTGTAAATATGTGAGTTAATTGATAAATTAAAAAGATATATATTTTTGTTCAATTCTTGGTGTTTCACTGGATCCTTATGTGTTGACGAGCTCTTTACTTAAACTCATTAAACGCTGTGTTACTCTCATAATACAGTAATTAAAGAGTCCACTTAGCCAATAGAGGAATTGTTTCACTTCGTAAGTAGTAGTGTCAGACTGGCGCGCTAAATCATTAAATATATAATTCACTGACAAAAAGAGAGACACAACACTACCCCGACAATTATAATGTTAAGAGGAGTAAGCTATATAAGGTGGATATTATAGTGAATAAGATATAAAATATGGGGGAATTATATAAAATATAGTATAGTACTGCCACGACGTTTTTGAAGTTATAAATCAGGGGAACTGGAATTCAAAGGAAGAAATTACACTTTGAATATTTTTAGAATATTTTTAGACCTTTGTATACATTGATGATTAATTAGATAGCTAATTCTTACTTACCTTGTCTGGAGCGCTGATTCGATAAAAGTGCTCGTTAAAATGCGCTTCGGACTCGGGAAACGGTAAAGTCTATTCTGATTGGTTAATTTCAAATTGGGTTGTACAAAGGTTTTGATTGGTTGCTGGTTAGGGTGATTCGTACTTTGATTTTGAGGTAACAGTATTGGTATCAAAGGTCGTACAAAAATGGATTTGGGGGCGAGATGCATAATTTGCTCAGACGGCAAATTGTCAATTACCTCTTTACGAACTTTGTAGGAGCTTGCAAAGATGTGAGCTGCTACAGTCTGCAAAGGCTTGATGCGCGAGCCTCGCTGCCATAAATAGTTTGAAAATACATCTCTTCTTAACAAGTTAGTCTAATCTTCCGTACATAGTTGCTTTGCTATTCTATGCCTAGCAATTCTCGTAGCTTTTCGTTTTGTAGATATCTCAGTTGAATTATTGCTCTCTGTTTATACGAATGTTTATCCAAACCGGAAGGGTTCTTGGCTCGGGAATGGGCCAGCTAAGATTTGGTTAAATGATGTTTGTTAAAGTATGAACCCCATTCCAAAATTACGATCCTATAAAAACTCGTAAAAATAATCGACGCCCACTAGCAATTCAACCTTAATATAATTATATCGGATGACATCAGCTTGCAGGACAACAATTTGCCTTGGCTTCTACGCCTCTCAATTTATCTTTCAATCATTAATTCAAATATATAATATTGATTAATTTGTTTATAGAGAATAATAATTTGCTTGGCTAACCTTTGATATTGACCAGGTACGTTACATTTTTGACTAAAATAAAAAAAATGGGGCATAACTTAGCAGGCGTGCATCGAAAAGGAGCTCAGTTCTCTCAAAGGCTCAGCTGTAATACCATATCAGTAAGACTCCTGACAGGTGTTTTGAACGAGGAACAGTATGGATTCAGAAGACACCAAGGCACGAAAACAGCCATAGCTCACATGCTTCAACACGCAGTGGCAGGTCAGGTTAGGGGGTGCTGGATCGACTTCGTTTGCAGAGACGTAAAGAAGGCCTTCGCCAAAGTTTGGATCGACGACCTGAAGTACAAAACTCGTGAATTTGACTCCCCCCCCTCCCCCCCACACACTTCAAAAAGATCCTCTGTAGCTACTTGACCAACAGGCAAGCTGTCATTGCCTTCGAGAAGTACACAGGGAAAGCCTTCGAGCTCCTATCCGGTATCCCTCAGGGAGGATGCTTCAGCCCCACTCTTTACACAATCTTTACGAGAGACACCCCTAAACCAACTGATGGAAGAACTCTCAATATCCAATATGCGGATGAGATTACCCAAGTTGTGGTTGGAAGAACAAATTCTGCGAGGATGATGGCCAGAATCACGACAGCAGAAGCCTAAATAATCTCCAGGTTCGAGAAACGCTTGGAAGTGCAGACCAACTTATCAAAATTCTCGCAACCGCAATAGGGAGACATCGTTTAGTCCCTCTCGATCTAAAAAACTCCGAAATTGACTACTCACCGCACGTGTCAGTCCTCGGCTACAAACTTGACAGTACTGGCATAAACAGACACGTCACCCCCAGGATTGGATACGCTAACACTGAACTTGACAAACTCCTCCGATTCAGAAACCTCAGCACAGATCTAAACTGGTGTATCTTGCTATTCCGCTCAGCGCGACGTCAAGAACATATATGTCTAGACTACAGAGAGTTCAAAATCGAGGCTTCCGGTTTATTACCAACGCTAAGTGGTATGAGTATCGGACCTCGAGGAGCCTAAATGAAGAAAAAGGTCTTGAATCACTGAACGCATACCTCTATAAAAAAGGTCGAGACATCTGAGCAAGTCTAGAAGCTATTCTCGCTATGGAGACTGTAGTGGCTCTTGACCGAGAGGCAGAGGGAGGTGGATACAAAAGATACCTCTCCAACACCAGAACAACGGAACCCGTACCAAAGTACAACTAAAAAGTAAGAGAAAATTGCGAAATAATAAGAGATTGAAAGAAATAAACAAAAAATAAAACAAACAAACCCGCAATGCGCTCAATAACAAGTAGAAAATAATAAAAAGATCCCGCAGTGGGACAAAATTAATAACAAATACGAAAAAATAAACAAAATAACAAATGGAGATGGCCCGTTCACCAGGCACCCACAGACATACATATCTGACTACCACTTCCTTCCTTTTCTCACTATTATCCTCCACCCTCTATTCCCAATTTGTCCCCCTCTTATTCTATCTTTTTCTCTCAAATTTCAAGTTTTTTTAATAAGACTTCAAAGCACAGTTTAAGATGTTTCTTTCAGTAAATTTACCATTAGAAGAGAAAGTTATTGATAGCTTACCCAAAAAGCAAACAAGAGGAATGAGCTATTCCAGACGGCAACGATTTTCTCTAGATAAAAAGTATCCTAACTCCCTGGAACTATTTGTCCTCTCCTCAAGCTCATTTTATGCTTAACTCATTAAAAGTTCTTATACAATTTAACCCCGGTGTAGTAATATCAAGAGGCAGGAAGTCTAGTCCTATAGCTTCATTTCTTAAGCAGATGTGCTCTGTAACAAGAGGTAGCTCAAATACAAACACTTTCTTGTCCTCTTGACAACTGCCAAATCCTGACAAAACTCCCACCCTCCTGACGCAGTTCTCGGATGCCTAACTATCTTGCCTCGGAAACAGCAATAAAAGAGCGCTGACTCCCGCAATAAAAAAAACCGCTCCGCTCCACTCATTGCTTTTTCCCTCTCTGCCTGTATCGGCAGCATAGCTGTAAGAAGTGCGAACCGAATTCTGAGCTTCAGAACCATTGTTCGAAGACAAGACAAAAACTTATTTCGAACACGGGGAGGAGTAGCTGCAATATATACTTTGCCGGAATGACCCGGCCACTGAGGGTAACGAGAATGAGTCAACAGTTACTCCTATTTTTTATATTGTTTCCAATTGAGACAGAAGAGCATATAATGAGACTTCCCAATTTTTATTTTGCATTTCAAGCTAGAATTACAATGTCTGACCCGATGCAACCAAAGCAGATAAACACTTCCTATGCTTTCAAATTAGTTCCTTTCCTGCACTTGGATCTTTGTACCTTTGAAAGCAAGAAGACCTATGATTTGCCCTGCAGAATGCGCAGTCAAACTTTTGTTTAGAAAAAATGCTCAAGTGAGGGTAAAAGTTTTTTCTCTATCCCATTTCGTCTTCTCAGGCAATGAGTTACGAAAATTATTCCCTGATTCTTTCTGCATCCTTAGGCTCCGAATTCTTCCATGAATTTTATTTCAGCCTCAATAGCTGCCCGTAGTGTATCAAGGCTCGAATTATTTTTCTCTGCCAGCCGGTTGATTTGTCCTGCACTTTTGGTGGCATCTTGAGGAGGAGGACCTCTGTGATAATAAAAGAAGCATCATCTACCTGAACATCCATCGCCGTGATGGTCCAAATATGACTCGTAATCGGCTATAAAGCAACGGTACTTTGAAATGGATTTTACCGATTACAAATCCAAAATTGCATTTAAGTGGACCGGGAAAATAATATTTGATCTACCATAGGTCCTTTGTATAAATTCAAACGCTTCCTTGTAAAAGAGGTCAGTGGTATGGAACTCATCAAGTACCGCTTTATCCTCTACTCGTAACTGACCTCGGAAATAGGCCAATTTCTGAGCATCAGAGATATCTCCTCATTATTTGAGTGAGGACCGAAACTCATCCCAAAACTGATTCCATCTTAAAGATTCTCCTTCGAAAGGGGGCAAAGTTATTATCGGGAGTTCGATTCCCATTAATTTTTTTATTCTTTGGAGAAGTAAATTTGTGGATAATTTGTTTAAAGCTTTGCAGATCGAATTCGGCCTTTGATTAGGCCTTCTCCAAAAAGATGAATCCCATGCAGTTCCCGAAGCCTTGATGAAATGCTTTTCCAATTCTCCATCCCGCTAGTTATATTCAACAACTTCGCTTAAATAGGCCTCTTCATCTGAGATGAGAAGCTCCTGAATCTTCTCACTTAACTCATTTAATTTAGATTTCCTATCATATAATATCCTTGTGAGATCTTGGACTTCACGGGAGAATGGTTTGGTTCGGAAAGAAGTACTAACAATGAGGAGATTCTTGCTACTTATCTAGGTACCTTTCTGCTTAAGAATAAACTCCTTGAATTCTGCCATACTGAATGGAAGTGTTTTAAAGCTAACTAATTAAATATGAAAGGATAAGAACCACAACAAACCTGCTAGCTTCAACAAAGAGGGGTGGTGGTGATCCGGTTTGAAGGGTCATGTAGATAATTGTTTCCGGGCTCACGGTCTAGCACCTATACGGTCATCTAGTTTGCCTCGATGCAAACCCTAGTTATCGGTTGGCTGCCAGAAACCTTTTTAATCCGCCGATTCAAGGGTTCCTGTCCTGTAGTGTATCGGGGTGTAAAGCTGTTTTAACTACGTTTAACTGATAGGATTAAAATCATTCCAATCGGAAATTACTTCTTGGAATAATTAACCTTAGAAAATACCTTAAGCCGAGCAAAGCCGGTTCGTTGCCTTACATATCAACCAGTGCAAGGAACTAAACAACAACAACTCCTTAGTCCAGAAGCAAAACCAAACTCTAAGGAGTTACAAAGATTAAATGCAAATCTAATCTTTAAATTAGTGAATTATTTAACCCTAAATAATCCTAAGTGTAAATTAATTAACGTCTTTGATGCGAAGCAAATACAAGTAATATTATCAACAAAGGACTTTGATCTGATTTCATAGTTTTGGTGGGAAATGTTTGCTTTACATTAATTAAAATGATCTTTGATGGGGACTTTTTTTTATTGGGACTTTCTTTATTTGCAATAGACAGAAATGACGAACAAAAAGTGATTATACTTAGCAGTTAGATTAAGCATAGCACGAAGTAAGGAAGGGGTAAACCTATGGGATAGAGAGTCTGATTCATCAAAAGCCTTTTGAATGATGAGAGAGATATGAGTATTTGTAAAGAGATACGTGACATCAAAACTGCAAGTGAAGTTAGCATGAAAAATGGAAATTGCGGAACTCATCAGCAAATGAGTAACTATTATTATTTTTGTAGCCATTAACGGACAAAAAGTTAATACACGAAACAAGGTATCGAATTAGACTATATTGGTGGCCATGGGGTAAGCAACAAGTATTGGGCGAAGAGGGACTCTTTAGTTATGAAGTTTTGCAAGGCCGTACATAAGGTCAGGGCTGGAACCAGAAGAGAAAATTTGTATATTAGTTCATTCTTCAACAGACTTTGTTATATGGAAACCTAAAGTATTTCCTATAATAGGGAAAAGGGTCAGATCATGCCATTTCTCTAACTCTTGGGTACATCAAAACACATTTGAGATTATATGACAGAGGGATACGCAGGGGTTAGGAATCTTGGGAAGAGCGTACATGTAGGGGATGGTCGGCAAGAAGGCTTTAAGCTTTTTATTTAACTCTGGAAAACTTTTGAGCAGACAACAAAAGGTTTCTTGTTTAAATCGGCTTAAAAAGCTAGAGAGAGATTGAAGGGATGGAGGTATAACACGAATTATAGGAGAAGAGGAAATCATTTTCTAAATTTATGAACTGGTATTTAAAATCAAAGCTTTTCCCATATTGCAGTAAATATCTCAGATTCCTATCTAAACAAAACCGAAAGATTTTTTTTAATTAAACAAGAAATATTGACCTTAAAGAAAAGACCATGTTCTTTGATGTTACTTCCTTATTTACGAGAATGATCGTAGAACCCTTTTTTTCTGAATAAATCCTAAATAAATCAGAGAACTTATGAAGTTGGGTAACAAACACAATTAATTTAGTTTTAACAATAAATATTATAAGCAAAACGAGGGGCTTTCTGTAGGTTCTTCTCTCTCTCCTGTTTTAGCTAATATCTTTATAGAACTTTTTGATAAAGAATATCTCCCAGCTTCTCTTGATTTGGGCGTCTATTTGTTTCAATAAGTTGATAACACAGTTGTTATGCTAAATTTTCTGTAGGCATAAATTCCTTGCTTTGATCCTTAAACTATTTCCTTCCACCTATTTTCTTTATGGATGAAGAAAAAAAGAGAGTAAATTACCTCTCTCAGATCTCTTAATATCGAAAAATAGTCCGGATAAACCGATTTTTAAATCTATAGGAAACTCACCCACTCCGATCAATATGTAGATGCGTTCTTCAACCATTCTTTTTCCGTTATCATCGGTATGTATCTGTGATTCGCCTTTTTATTGATGAATAATTACAACATATTGAGGTTCTTTTGAAATTGAAATACAAAAATGATGTCACAAAGCAAGCTTTATTTAAAGCTATAAAATTTTATTATGGTAGTGACAGAAAGAATAAATCACAGATTAAATTTCTCAAATTTACTGTTAATATTTCTAATACTTCTAAAAAATACATATCAAATGAAATTCAAATTGTTTCCTCTTGTTCCAATAATTAATACCTCTGTTTTCCCTAGACATAAATAGCTAGATGTGAACCGAGTATGGATTGCGTATATGAAATCCCCTTAGCTGACTGTCCCCCCAAATTCAGAGGTGGAAGTATTGATTTTAATAGATCTTCAACTGCGTAAATTTAATAACGACTCAGCAAAACATCGAGAAAAAGAGGATCAGACTATTGATTTTAAAAATTGCAAACCCTTTATCAATATTACGGATGTTTAAATTAAACAAAGTTCTCAAGTAATTCCTATCCGGTGGATGAATATTGCTTATTTGTTAACGTCATATTTGCATTAGAGTCGCCATTTTTGGCATTTTGTTTATCGAAATTCTAAGTCGTTAACTTTTTTACTTCTTGCTGATTTTGTAATTATATATATATATATACACATATATATATATTCCAAGTACTTTCGAACTTGTTCAGTTCATTCTCAAGGACTAACGAATAATTTTACAAAGGTGGTATATATATGAGAAACAACAGAGTGATGCCCCGCCCCTGTACAACGAAAGGACATCCCTTTTGTTCCTCATTTAAATCCCACTTTTGTAAAATTATTCGTTATTCCATGAGAATGAACTAATCAAGTTCGAAAGGACTTGGAATCTGCTTTTTATTTTCCTGTAGGTTTGTTTGCATTTATTGCTCTACTCACGCGCTACTTTCTGAGTTTCTCATATCCATATATATATATATATATATATATATATATATATATATATATATATATATATATATATATATATATATATATATATATATGTATATATATATATATATATATATATATATATATATATATATATATATATATATATATATATTATGCCGCGAGAGCTAAAAAAACTTTTATAGTACATGACAAAATAATATGTTTTTTCCATGGGAAAAAAACGAAAAATTTGAGGTACCCTTTTCTTGGTTCCAATTCACATTTTATATCAGTGTGGGATTCCAAGTAATTGGGTGACACGAACCCGCAGCTCACCTGACGGCATCCTGGTTCCGGCAGCAAAGCATACAAGCCGAGTTTCCGCTAGCTGGTTTTTCGAGCCATTTTCAGATGGAAAGAAATGTATCCCGAAATGGCTTTTCAGGGTAAGGAAAAGACTGATACAAATAGATGGAACGATCTTCGGCAAAAGAAAGAGGGTTCTACACTGCTCGAAAAATTTAGAGTTATTTTTGTAAGTGCTGGGCTTTTTATTTCAATAGATAAAAATACTGGAAAAGTCTTTATTGATTTATTTGAACCAAAGAACGATTTTCAAGGTTTCTTACTCCAATTTTAGCTTTACATTACATAAAGTAGACGACACTATCGGTTCTTAATCGGGTAAAACCAATTTTATATTACAAAATTTCAGGTAAAGATACACCAATGTTAGCAAACATAAATGTTTTACATATTATACGAATTTGTTCGATATAAATCAGTGAGAAGAAACCAGCAGAGTCATCATTTGCAGCCGTTATGAATTCATATTAAAGAAATATTGAAAATGTTAGCCAATTTATTGTTAAGAGTAATGTATGTTTTGGGTGGTTTTAGGAAACATTTTGGCCAATAGGTTGAACTAAGTGTATCTTTTGATTTTTTTTGCAGGGGAGGGGAGGGATAAGTGTACAAAATGCAATGCCGTTGAACATAGTTTATGTCATATTGCTCAACAAAGAAAAACGCAATTTTGACCATTTTTAGACGTGGGCGACTTTACATCTCACTATGTCGAGCGGTCGGTCGGTGTCCGTTTTGCTTTTTTTTGTTTTTGTAATAACATTGTAAGTATTCGGCCGATTCCAACGAAATTTGTAATCCTTATGATGTTTTACATTACTGTATATTTCGAATGCTATAATTAACAAAGCCCTCTCAAGTTTAGCCCGAAAATTATTTTGTTTTGGCGATAACATCATAACTATTCGACCGAGGTAATCACAAGGTTAGTACAGGAATTATTGAAAGTTTTGAAGGTCTTAAAATCATAAATCAGAATAAGTGAGAGCACGCGACTTTTTGGTCAGCATACCTTGTTTCTGCACGAGAGTCTTTCTAACTTATGCAATTTAACGAAGGAAAGTGATTCTACCTTCCGAAAATAAACCTTCTGACATACAGAAAGTCTTCGATTTTTTATTTGTAGCGACAAATATATCATATTATTAATTACTTGACATAATTGTATTCAAACCATTCTAATTTTCTGGTAGGGTTGCCCAACCGAATTCTGTCTATTTAAACGTATCGAGAGGTGAAATAGTGCGGATTCTCACTAGTCTTTTACTATTATCTACTCGGAATTCTAGGTGCTTTGTCACTGTAAATCTACCTCTCGTTGATGGTCATTGTGTTTTATCTAAACTCATTCACCTGTGAAGATCTGCGTAAAGGCACCTCATTGCCCTTTGAGTGCAAAGGTCTATAAATATTGTTCACCTGGAATTTCATTGCGCATTTAGTGTATTGTGTAAATATTGTTCATCTCGGAACTTGTGGCTCATTTAATGTATTGTCTGTAAACATGAGGGAATTAGGGGTGAGTAAATGTATATAATTTAATTCAGGTAAATATTATTCCTTGGTTTTTGAGTGTAATACAAATTATTCGCGTTCAGAGCAATTTTTGCTCACTTGTTACGTTTAGAGAAATCTTTTCTTGGGAGCTTCTTTCGGTACACCTACTTCATGCCATTTTTCCGGAAGGAAGGTGAGTGTAACTCCTATCATTTTGCCGGACGAGACGAATGGACTCCACATCTATATTGAGGTTATTTATTATATATTCTACTACGTCCATGTACTCTCCTCTGCCAGTGACGCCTGTTCACGTTTAACTCCTTGTAATCAGAAGATGTTACTTCAGAACTCCTATTTTTGTTATTGATATCCCATTTCCATCTACACTGAATCGACAATAGTAAAGTTTAGCCACTCTTATATTTTATAAACTTGTATCTTTAATGAAAGAAGCAAATTTCATTTCCACTCAAATCAAGCTAGTATTAACTGTCCACTGTCTAATTATCAGAAAGTTTTTTGTTATGGCGGCATTTCATTAAAACTGATCCGACTAATATCGTAGCTTCTAATTTCAAAAGTGTTTTGGTCAAATTTTGGAAATTGACAATTAACTGACGGCGAGAGCATTGAGAGCGGCTGCCAAGGCCCTCTCTTCTTATGTGGTCAAAATATCAGGTATGTGTTGAGCCTTGTTTTGAAATATTTACTCATGGGCGTGATGCGCATACAAGTTGAGAGACATATAGGGGGAAGTGAGATATAGGCAGTTAAATTCAAAGGCAGGATCATTATGAGATAGATATGTAAAGATGTTAGGAAATGGAGGGATGAGAATTGGAAAACCAAAACTAAGTGTAAAATACTTACGATATCTTAGTAGAAATATTTTGTTCAAACTAGAGCTACAACAAAATATTTCGTGTTTCTCTAAGCTTGTGGTGTCATTCTGAGCTGAGTGCGATTTATTTCGTCATATTTATATGTCTGGAAGATGCGATTTTTATTCATGTGTTTACTTGAAGAAAACATATTCACCATTCAGTTACTGCTCAAAGCATTAGGGCGTCAATTTTGACTAACTAGTGAAAGTGAGAATGAAAGTCACTTGGATTTTTCTGATTATGAGATTGATGACAATTCTTTTATAAATAATAAAGGTGTTTTATTTAAAACAAAATCTTTCTCGATTTGGAATGCTCTGCTGGAAAAGGTCGTGTGAGAAGAGGTTAAAAACATAGAAGAGATGCTTAGAGTTATCCAGAGAGAAGTGAGATGTAGTAGTTGTAGCGGAATCGTCACTACACACCTCCCTCCCCCTGTTCACTCTTGGTGCAGTCACAAGGCGGTTACCGCAAAGACATCCGGCCGAAGGCATCGGCGGGTTCAGCGCTTAACCGCAGTGTCGCCCCGCTCGGGGAGCTGAAATACCTAGAGGTCCAAATGTAAGATCTCTCCCAGGAGAGTGAGATCCAGTATCACGTCGAATAAGAAATTGGAGACGTGTTTCTCCCAATCTCGAAGGGTAACGAGGAGCCGATGTTTGACTTCATGTGAAAAACCGTTTGGAAAAATAACTCTCCTGGGGCCGTCCTCAAGCCCCTCCTCCCCTTACCACTCCCCCAGTGAGGTGACGAGGTATAAATGAGGAACTCTGAGGAAAATCGAGGTAGTATACGTCAGGCCAGGTGACGAAGTCCACGATTAAAAACGAGCTACCTAGACTAGATTGGTAGTATACGTCAGGCCAGGTGACGAAGTCCTCGATTAAAACCGAGCTACCTAGACTGGATTGGTGGTATACGTCAGTCTCTAGGTGACGAAGTCTTCGGATTGAACCGAACTACCGAGACTGGAGAGGTAGTGTACTTGGCTCGCCAGACCAAGAAGTACCCTGCAAGAGAGGGAGGGTTACCTACCTTAAGGGGCTAAGAAGAAGCTCATCCTTGAGCTAAGTCCCTGGTTATCAAACCAAACGATAAGTTAACTTGGGTAAGTTCAACTTACTCTCGCCAGAGAGACTCCTCATATCCTGGTGCACCTTAAACACCAGGGGTATTCCTCGTCCTTGAGGCATTAAAAAGAAGAAGGAAAAGGCTCCCCCTCGAGCCCGTTACTCGGTGGCCACACCAAACTCCTAAGTTAACTTGGTAAGGAACCAAGTTCAACTTATTCTCGTCAGAGAAACCCCCTTTCCTTTATACTCGCCCTTGAAGAAGTCCCTCCCCGAGTTCAGTCCTCGTCCATAAGGAAATAAGTAACGAAGGAGAAAAGCTCCTCCTTGAGCTCGTTACTCGGTGGTCACACCGCCCTCCAAGTTAACTTGATTTAAGAACCAAGTTCGACTCACTCTCGCCAGAGAGACCACGACTGCCTAGGTGTTGCATACAGCACCGTATTGGTTCTCGTCCTTAAAGACCCCCCCCCCCCCCCGGAAGAACGTGTCGACCCCGCAGCTGCCACCCTCGCCAAAACAACCGTGTGATCTCGCTCATCTACATCTGGCAAGCGGCACGCGTCGAGAGCCAATAACATTTTTGAGGCCTTTTAAACTCCAGATGAGTCCGTAAGCCTAATTCTTATATTATTTTTTGTGTGTAGAGAAAACGTTAACCAATTTTTGTGGGTCAACTAATTTAATTAATTCTTGTTTATAATAATATTTAGAGTATTGCTGTAGTTAATGTATAAAAGTTATGTATTCAATGGTTAAAGATAAAATATAAGTTTATTTTTTGGATTAATGTTCGTTTCTCTTATATATCCTTACGTGTTTTGGAACGGCTCTGTTCGTTAAGATATTCAGATATCAAAATATATTAGACACTCTTAGCAATCTTAGAATAGAACAAAAAGGAGGGGAATTCTACGACAGTAGTGAAGAGAAGTGGTAGTTGGTATTCCTCGGTATCCTAGATGAGCGTCATCAACCTCTACGCCTCTGTGGCCTCTTTGATGGCCGATGAATCCAATCCTGAGAATAATGTTCAATAGGATGTCTTTCTGGACTTTCCAATGACTTATAAATTCATCTCGGTTGAGATGATCATGATGTGTAGTTGGTATATGTATTGACATTCCGGTGACCCTCAAGTCCAGTCCTAAAAAAGGTGTTGTGGTGGCTCTCCCTCTTAGACCGAGGATGATGGTCATCATTCTGTATATAGATGATTGAAGAACTCTCGTGGAAATTAATCTCTATCGTGCCGGTTTATACTTCCATCACCCTTCACTGATCGTCAAAAGGCTTTGGAGTTGTGCTAGCCTACATAATAAAAACGCCTGTGTGTATTTTGGTGAAAGTATACTTTTTGTTGCACTCGAAGAAGCACGAGATCCTTTGGAGATCAAAGAGTTGACTCCAACTCACAGGAAACAAAGGTGATTAGAGATGAGTGATCCGCGATAGCCTTCATCCGCTATTACAACCATTGAGTTTGACGCCACCTTATTCCCTCGATCCGTCTTTGAGATCTTCTAGTCATGATTGCTCTTATGTCTAGGGTATCTGCTCCTCTCCGCCAATTCTCCTTTTTTCCGAGCCAGGCCTGAGACCAAATACATCAGAACTACCTAAGAAGGAACGCATCAATGAAAGGAAGCCTCAAATCATGATTGAGTTCTGAAGATTCGAGAATGAGGCTCTACGAGAGCATGAAAAGAGAAAGGGACAACAAAAGTAATAGTGAAGAGGACGAAAAGTCCAATTAATAAGAATAATAAATAAAATAATAACAATGAAGCAGAATAAACAATCTTGTAAAATGACACGCCGTCAGTGCCTTATGATGAAAAAGATAAAATTCAAAGGGAAGAGTGGATAGATTCATGTAATCTGAGACATTAAGTCAGATTGAGAGAGAAGAGTCCTCACTCCCGTGCTAAGGTCAAAGTATTCGTGATATTATTATTACGAAAAGGAAGTTTTCCATCCCCAACATGTGTGACCATTTCATGCCCTGAGGCCAATTTTAGTTGCTTTGTACAACGCGCAGCATCCCCCGCAAGAGGTTGCTAAATTATATTAGAAGAGCCTTTATGAAGGGAATTCTTGTCACAAATGTAAAGGTAATGCTATCCACGAGCAATAACGGGACTCAAAATGTGAATTTAGTTCTAGCAACAAGCACTAAAGATATTTGATATCTCATTGAAACTTAAGTAAGAACCATTTAAATGTGAAGATCGTTCTTGCAACAAGCACTAGGGACACTTTATATGCGAAGGTAATTCTAGCACCGTGTACTAACATAATTAAAAAGTGCAAAAAGGAAGGAAATTCAAGTAACAAAGAATAATTGAATACACATCATAATATATTGATAGCAACAGGCACTATGAATACTGCAAATGTGCATGAAGGGAATTTTAGCATGAAGTACTAAGAATATTGTAAATGCTAAATTAATTCTTGCAACAAGCATGGAGGGCACTCCAAATGCGAAGGTAATTCTACAAACAAGCGCTTAAGTGCCCTAAAATATGAAGGTATTCTACAAACAAGCACTGAAATCGCCTTAAGTATGAAGGTAATTTTCGAAAGAAGTACTGAAGTCACCTCAAAAATGAAAGTAATTCTAGAAACAGGCATTACGGACACTCAAAATATGGATCAATTCCATCAACAAAGAATCGGTATACTACAAAAATTAATGTACTTCTATTAAGAAGCACGAAAGAGATTCCAAATGAAAAAAAGAAGGTTAGACCATTTGGCTTTTAATAAATCTTCGTTTTTGATTCTAAGAATGACAGAAAATAATTTACGTTGTCCTTTTCACCCCCAATTGTAAGACATTACCAGGAATTCATTGATATTTTTATTTTTAATAAAACAGTTTTTTCACGTTATACTTTGCTTAGTCACTTAAATGGGCAAAGAAACTTAATGAAGCAAAATTTAAGTTTCCAACACAGAAGTAACATATCAATAACTTAATTAAATCAAATGTTGGTATTGAGATAATTTTGACGTCATGCGTATAAGTGGGAAAGTTCACGAAAATTGGTCTAGTTATTAGATAGCAAATATTAACAACCATCACTGCTCCGAGCTCTTATAAGCAGCACCTCTACTGTCGGAGAAAATGGAGATATTTCTAATTATTTCCATGTGTGTTTTTGCTAAAAATACTTATTCAACAAAAAGAAAAGTTCACGACAATTGGGGCGGTTATTTGATAGGAAGAATTAACAACTAACACTTCATCGAGCGCCCTGGGATACGAGCATCGTCCTCGCAGAAAATGGCAAAACACCTTCATTTTCTGAGACAACAGAGGTATGGCTTCTAAGAGCTAAATGGTGCAATGCCTTTAGAGAATGTCAGAGAATCTCATTGAAATCTAACTTTCCCTGGATAGGAAGATACTCGTCCATCATGGGGCTGGAATCAGTGTAGGCTGCTATTGTTTGTTATATATTAACCGCAGTAATTATCTTGAATTTTCCTATCTGTTAAAAATGTATTTAGAAAAGATACCAATGGAAATATTTAGGAAAATCTCCATTTTGTGAGTTAGCAGCGATATGGCTTCTGAGAGCAAATTGCTACAATTTCTTTTAGAGATTGTTGGAGAAGCCCTTTAAAACTTGATTTTTCCTTAGGAGGACGATGCTCGTCCTCCAGGGGGCTCGAAGCAGTGTAAGTTGCTATTTTTTCCTATATACTAACCGTCTTTGTTATAGTAGACGAGTTAGATGAAAAAAATATAATAGTCGTATGTCATTTCCAGGCACATTTGGGCCTGGAAATGACATACGACTATGAAAAATACATCATTCTAGGAGATATGTTATACCTCACTTCTTATCTAAAATTGCAATTATTTTAGAAATGGCCAAGTGTACTACAATTCTGTATATATATATATATATATATATATATATATATATATCGAAGATCTGTATTAAGCGAGATATTGTATATAATGGGCATTAAGGGAGCTAATCCATTTATGGGGAAAATTTAAAATAATCAACCATTGATCGTTGAAGATTTTGTGCTAGAGACAATGTGACCGTTTTATTGTAATGATGAATGGATACCTGCAGCGGTTTAATGGTACGAATGGTCTTTAAAATACTAGACATTTATTAATGCCCAGAAGATGTAAGGATGTTGCTTAATGCCGAGAATTGAGTAGCAAATTGGGTGCAATTGAATTAGATGAAATCAATAAGTATGGAGTAGATGTAAGCTTAAGAATGGCGTAGACTCACCTAGTAGGTAAAGATAGTGACATTGGTGTTCTCAACCTCACCTTCATTTCTATGTATATTGTGGTTGTATTTGGGTTTACTCAACCGGAAGAGCTTCTTATTCTATCCCCTTACGGGGGATAGAATAAGAAGCTCGGCCTTCCAGCCTTCCGGCCTTCCACGGCGGCCTTCCAGCACGCCCTGCTGACGGGACACAGTGCGCCGTCTGGCGCCAACTTAGCCTCTTTTCCTTCTTTCAGACATCTTGTATTTCTCCCCTACTTCCTCACTTGCCCGACAAACTCTCCCAAAACTTTCTCTGGTCGGCTTCTAATTTCTCAGAGTAGATGCTGACCTCCTTCTCAGCCAACTATCCTGGATCGGGGCTGAGGGAAGAGGGGACAATTTTCCCTAACCCCTGAGCTCCGGTTAGGGATGGTGGGTTTTTAACAACCTGCTTCATCCCCACCCATACCTTCCTCACATCCCCTTTCCTTCTCACTTCGCTATCTATTTTTTTATGCCATGCCCAAGGTGAAGCCGCCATGCTGAAGGGTGCCAGGTCACCAGGCGGGAGGGATGGCCTTAAATGGCGTCACTTGGCTCTACCAGCTCCACACGCACGCCTTACAGAGCGGGCTACTGCGAGGGGTGATGAGCGATTGCTTCCCGTAAAAATAAGAGGGTAACCATGCCCAATGAGGAGAAAACTAATAATCTCGCCTCAATTTCCCCCTGTCCATCGTCGGAGCCACCTTTGGGCAGCTCCCCAGAAAAAATGGAGGTCACTTTTCCTCCCCTGTGCTCTCGCAGGGGACCCTCTAAATATCTCAAGCCGAAGAGTAGGCTTACTCCTCTACTTTACCTACGGGTGTAGGGGACTTCCCCTCACCCCCTTATCTGGAGGTGCCTTCGGGTACCTCCCTCTTTACAGAGGCAGCCCCCCTTTACTTTCCAAGAGGACTGCCAAGAAAGCCAGCAGACAGCCCAGAGCCGACCGCTCCCCATTGAAGCGGCTTGGTAGGGCAAACTACCCTTAGGGGGGGAGAGGGAAGCCAGGCCCCTTCCATCGCTTCCCTCAAAAGATCTCTGGCTAGAATATTAAACCTAGTGGGGTCAAGGCATGTGCCTCCCCAGCCTCGACTAATGACACTGCTGCCAATAGGAACTGTGATGATCTGGTGGGTAGTGGCCAACTAGATGCCCAACCCGAGATACACATGGTCCTTGAAGCAACCCAACCTCAGACGGTAAGGCTTTCAATGGGATCAAATCCGGGCTCAGCGACAAATAGCGAACTCAAGTCCAGTCCTATGCAAGGTCCTCCTCAAACGGTTAGGGTTTCCAAGGCAGTAAAGGGAGGGGAGGGATCACTTCCTCTGACCGGTGCTTATACTACTGCCAGGGCCTTCTCCATCTCGGAAAAGGACCTTGCTGAGGCCGGTACATCCGGCCTGGAGGCTCCTGCCGGCGGAGGGGAGAAGAGTCTTCATTTTTCGCCCCCTCTCCTAAAAAAAAAAAAAGACTCGAGGTTCCTCTCCTTCCACGGGGGCTGCGGGGACGGATGGGTCTGCTGCCATTTCGGTAATCGACCAAGCCAAGATCGGCATATCCGGCCCCTCTGCTTACCTGCGTGCAGAAACCCTGACTATGACAAAAGGTGCGAAGGGAGAAGCCTCGATAACATTGGGGCCCCTCATTCAGAGATTACCCAGCATTTTCGAGCCTGCTGGCTTCAAACGCTTACTTGTTATTCGCTCCAATTATGGCACCATGTAAGCTAAGGGCAACATGATCCATCAGAGGAGAGCTTTAGCTAGTGTGATTGGTAGGGAACCGAAGTTGAATTGTTTCTCGGACGGTAGCCTTTTGGTGAATGCGTCAAATCCCTCCGAGGCGGCTATGATTAGTGCCCTTCGGGCACTTGATGGTACACCGGTGAGTGTGACGCCGCACTCTACAATGAACTTTGTAAAAGGAGTAGTTTATGCGAGGAACTCGTTGACTACTCCATAGAAGACATCACCTTAGAACTGGCAGTCCATGGGGTGGTCAAGGTCGAACGTGTGATGAGAAAACAGTTGGACTCCGGGCCAACTCGGATAGGCTGCGGAGGCTCGTCTCGTCCCGTTCTCTGTTAGCTATTTTTCTGCGGGAGACCATGCTAGGCGCGTGTTCCCTGCCCGCCCTCCCGGGGTATAATAGTTTGCGACCCCACCACCACGAGATGGGGGCCGGGCAGGGGGATACGCAGTTTACACCCAGCATAATGTCTCCGTTCTTCTTTTCACTTTAGATACCTCCTTTCAGGCAGTAGCTGTGCAGCTTTATTTGGATGAGAAGTATACTGTTATTTTTGCGTAGATTCCACTGTCAGCTGACTTCGACGCGGGGGACTTGCGCCGCGTCGTGTCACGGTTACCAAGGCCATTTCTCTTGCTTGGAGATCTAAACGGCAGACATCCTCCCTGGGGAGACTACTCAATAATTCCCAGAGGAGAAGTCCTTGCCAATCTGATCGAAGAACTTGAAATAGATGTACTAAATGTGGAAGAGTTTACGCATCACTGCCCGAGGAACGCTTTATTTTCTTGCCTTGATCTATCCTTGTGGTCTCCGAATGCACAGCCTGATTTTGATTAGGGGGTGGTCAATGAATTCCATGGTAGTGATCCCTTTCCCATTCAAATATCATTTTCTGGCCGTAGGAGAGCCCACCTCGGTAGTGCTTGGCACTGGCGCGGTGGTTTGCATTTCAGGAAATGATGAATTCTCTATTTCAGTCGAGGAGTTTCAGGTCGGTAGATTAGGCGGTTGAGTTCTTCTCCGGCAACTTCATCGCCGCGGGCCTGACTACTACTACCAGAACGTCTGGCCGTTTTGCGCGCCGACCACTCCCATGGTGGTAGGCGAATGTGAGACGGCCTTCCGCACTTCCCCCATTGAGAGCCTACTAGTTGATGCTGGGGAGATGCCACTCGCTCTATGCCGTGAACAGTGCATTATTCGCCTGTAAGCGCGAGCTCGGCGCCTCCCTCAGTCGCTAACAGCTCTCACTGCATCCGCAGCTGATTTCGACGGTGCTTATGCCACTAAGAGACGCTAGTCATACCCTAAGCCCGAGAGCTAGGTATAGCTCTCGGGCCGGTGGCGCCCCTGGTTCTCTCCAGGACGCCACCCTGGAGCGTACCACATTTGGCTAATTGTCGCCACGCCTCTGCTGCCAAAGCTTGTACAGCGACGGGAGTATTGAGTTGAACCTTTTGGAACACACCTCGTGTCACGCTGGAACTGTGCCAGTGTATACGGATGGCTGCAAGTCCCAAGAGATGGTCGGCTTCCATGCCGTATCCCCTCTGTTTGAAGTCAGCAGGGCTATGCCAGGCGTTGCGTCTGTCTTCACGGTCTAGTTGGTGGCAATACACCACTCGGTACGGGAGATTACGCGACGTGCCCGGTTCGTAGACCGCATTGTGATCTATAGCGACTCACAAAGTTCCCTGATTGCTCTCGAGGCATTGGAATCTCCGCATCCCCAGGTTCACGATATCCCTGTTCACCCTTTTGGCAGGCCGAGCTGATGTCGAAATTATCTTTTGCTGGGTTCCTGGACATGTAGGAATTGCGGGGAATTAGCGCGCTGATGAGTGGGCTAAAGACTCCGCGAGGACTTTGCGACCGGACCAGTGTTTTGCTCTTCCTCACACCGACTACTTTCAGGAATACGGGCAGCTCTTCTGGCTACTTGGCAAAAAAGTTGGGAGACGGTCGAAGAGAACTTAAAGTTGCGGGCCATGACGCCGCGACTGTTCCATGGACCTACCCTTTAATACCGCGAAAGCTTCAGGTTGCTTTCTGTCGTCTCCGAATTGGACACACTGCGTGGGACGCAACGCCATTTTATGGGTCGCTTGCCAGACCCCTACTGTGAAAACTGAGTTGTCCCCCAGACTGTTCGGCACATAATTATTTAATGTCTCAGTCTAGGTGATCTCCGCGCCCATTACCTCTCCCGGTACCCGAGATGGGCGGTGTCGCTACTGCCTGTCCCTTGTACTCGGGACGAGTTCGTGCAAATTGATTGGTGGACTTATAGACTTTGGGGGGAGGCCGTCCTTCTCTCCTTCATTTAACTATGTTTTGTTTTTATTATTGTTGTCTTCTTTGTGGGTCACAGGCTCCTGTGCCAGGGGGAGGGTGATCTCCTCCTGACGACGGAGCTTGCTTCTTAATTGTTAATATCTTCCCTTTTTATCGTTGTTGTGTTTTCATATTCTTATTTTAAAGTAACCTAGTGCTAGGCTGTCGTGATTTCGGCGACTTATGCCCAAGTGGGCAGTCACCAGATAGGCTCCTAAAGTTAAAAAAAATTCTTATTCTATCCGTTTGCCTTAGGAAGACAAATCCCTGACGAGAAGTGATAATATTTCCTTCTTCTTTCTCAGTTCTTCTTCTTCCCCCTTGTTTGACCGCTCTTTAGCAAGCAAGTGTCTAAACGCCGATTGATGACTTTTAGTCATCAATTAACGGCAAAAGTTTATTTGGCTTTTCGGAGGTTTTGCACCAAAATGTGAGTAGAGAGACAAATCGATACATAAATAAATAAACCCAGAATGTTTTCCTCTTAATTCTCGGAGGAAAATAAACGTTCAAAACAACTTTGTTTTGAACGTTCAGTGACATTTTTCTGTGAAGAAGGCAAAAAATTAACCATTCAAAAAGAAAGAAAATTCTTCCATAAAATTAAAACTCCTCTTCTTACTTCTAGCAAATTATCATACGCGTGGCAAAGATTAGAAGTTATGGCGCACTTAGATAGAGAAAGAAAGAGAGAGAAAAAAAAGAGCACAATATGGTAGGATAATGGATACAGCCTTTGTTACTCGTTTAATAAGGGAGATGGGGCGAGCGGTTGATTCGCCAGGAGTTTCATAAATGGTCCCATCTGTTGTCCAGGTCACCAATAAAGATTAGGAAAGGGTCATAACAGTCAGGTTCTGTAGGAAAAGTCACCTTCCCAAGAAAAGTAAATTAGAGGCGATTGTCACTTATGTGTCTGTTGAGGTTTTATTTCTTTCCTCTCTTTTGCACACCAGGAACTACTGATTCTACTCAAATTTCTTCTTTCTTTTAAACATTCACCTTTTTTATGTCTGTCTTTCGCTCATTCTGAATGCCCCCACTGCCATTTGCCTTTGCCTTGTTGGTTTTTTGCTACATCCCTTTCCTTGATAATCGCTTCCATAACTCATTTAACACTCTCCAAAGGGTGCTTCGGATGTAAATCTCCCTAAGCCCCTTCTATGCACATTTTTACTTCTAACTTTATCACTTTCTTCACGAAAGTCAGTTTAAAATAGATCTGTTTGTTATGCTCTGTTGATTTTCGCTTCTAAAGGTATTCTTATTTACTCTCCCCTTTTCGATCTCTCTTCTCTATCCGCAAATATATTATCCTCTTCCTCCCTTTTCCATTCTCTCGTCTCACGCCATTTTTGAGGTTCGCATGAAATTCCCACTTAAAGGAAGAAGTCATCATATGTTGAATGATGTGAATGGAGCAGATCACGCAGAAAAAAGGGCAAGTTTGAAAGTTGAATGATGTGACTGGAGCAGATCAGCTAGAAAAGGGACAGGTTTGAAAGTTGTAGGTAGCGAATGGAGCAAATCACGCTGAAAAAAGGACAGGTTTGCAATATTACGAAAGAAGATGGGAAAATTAAAAATGTATAAGACAACACATGTATTAATTAATATGTTCAGACGAAATTATAAGACTTAATTATGCCGGGAGAATCTCTTTCACTTACTTGAGAGACAAACGCATCTTTTTCCATTGACTTCTCTTTACATTCTCATCGGTGTTATATTTTTAACCTACATGATCTCATAGGGCAGTCTGATAAAAATATTCGTAAGAGGTAAAAAGTGAAGTATGCCAAGATGTGGGGAAGCATAATACAAGGTAATGATAGAAGCTATCATTTATTAAGACCGGCATATACTTACCTACGGGCCGATCGTCACAAATTACATCAATATAATTAAGGACAGAATCACTTCTCTAAATTTTACATCCAATAATAATAAGGTTAAATGTTAAAATTTTGTTAATTCAACAATAATAAGTTTATTGAAATGAAGTTTTCAAAGAAATTTAAAATGATTTCTTTACCGAGCTTAATTCAGAACAGATTATAAAGAACCTCGCATGCAGCCCCTTGATTTCCTGTTTAACATTAGTCCCTGCTGGTCATAAATATTTAAAATTTATTATTAATATGAGAAAACTATTTGAAATTACAGAAATTAACCTTAGCGCAATATAAATAAGGTTTATTTGGGGAAATTCGGAAAAAATAATAAATACTGTGTATCAAAGGAAAAGAATTATACTGTCCAACAAATTTTCGCCATTAAAATGCTGCAGCGAAGTGAAGGTCATCCTCTGGAAGTTTTGTGTATAGATCACAAGAATCACTCATTTCACCAAATGGCGCCAGTTTTTATCAATTTAATTAGAATTATAATCAAATGTGAAAGGAAGACAATGTAAGGTCATTAATGCGGCTATTTAATAACATTTAACAAAAATCAGTTCTTTTGATCCCCCCCAAACTATAAATTTATATTTTGGAAGTAAAATAATAATCAAGATGAAGAAAGGGCACTGCATAAATGTTGTATTACATGTTGTAATGCATTATTCAAATTTTCTGAAGGAAAATTGAATTTAAAATTTGTATTGCCGATGGTTTAAATGACACTTAAATTATTTGACGTTGAAGTTAACCTGAATAATCGAAAAGTATGTATAACATTTAGCTTTAGAAAAATGACAGCAATTTAATATAAGCAATAAAAAATTCCCACATATATATTTCTATTTATTCCAGGTAAAACTACCAAGTGTTTATCATCTATGGTCTATCCCAATCTTTGATCTACTATCCGTCCAGTATCTCACTCATCCGAAATACTCAAAACACCACCTGTAATATTATTTTCTGATTCATAAGATTATGAAAATGAAGATGCTCAGGATGGCCTATATGAGACCATGGAGATAGAATCGCCTCCAAAACCCATGACTCAACCACAGGTAAATGACGTAGGCTTGACAAAATGACAGAGGTGTCTTTGGGCGTCGCGGTTTATGGGAAAAATTATTGGCTCACTATTTTCGCATATAAATCTTTTCTTTTGAACAAACGAAATAATTCTTTCATTAACTACTAATGAGCAGTAGTAGTTAATATCATGGACACGAGAAAATGATGAAAATAAATATATCATACTGCACAGAAAGAGAAGAGAAGAAAAATTCAGTTTTTATTCTTTTTTCGGAAAAGTGAAATTCTTAATTGCGAACAAATCCGTGCAGGGGATTGAACCAAGCGCACTGAGAGAGCGAGCAACCGCTTTGATCTCAATTAAAGCAACCCATTAAACCACTTGGCTATATATGTATATATATATATATATATATATATATATATATATATATATATATATATATATATATATATATATATATATATATATATATATATGAGAAACACACAAAGTAGCGCGTGAGTAGAGCAATAAAGGCAAAAAATCACACAGGAAAATGAAAGGCGGATTCCAAATACTTTCGAACTTGTTCAAGCAATAACGAATTACTTTACAAATGTGGTATATATGAGATTACAAAGTGGTGCCCAACGAAAGGACAGAAAATAGAAAAATATTATCAGGAACTGGATTAAATACTGGATATGAAGGTAAAGACATACAAATAAGAGGTCTTCCAGGAGTTCCAAGTGCGAGAAAAGAATGTAGACATATATAGATCACACAGCTATGAATACATACACATTCAATTATAAATACATTGAAATAAACAAAAGAAATATAACAAATTTAGTAAATCAAAGGGCTAAAATTTAAGAAGAGTAAAAATTGTGAATTTTAAATGAATAATATAGGGCCATTTATCGGTGTCCTTTGAATAAAATGAATAATATAGGGCCATTTATTGGTGTCCTTCGGATAAAATGAATAATATAGGGCCATTTATTGGTGTCCTTTGGATAAAATGAATAATATAGGGCCATTTATCGGTGTCCTTTGGATAAAATTAATAATATAGGGATATTTATCGGTGTGCTTTGGATAAAATGAATAATATAGGGCTATTTATCGATGTGCTTTGGATAAAATGAATAATATAGCGCCATTTATCGGTGTCCTTCGGATAAAATGAATAATATAGGGCCATTTATCACTGTCCTTTGAATAAAATGTGTATTGAGAGTCATGAAGACTATGTTTCCGGTTCATATTATGGAGTTTGAGGTGGTCAGTAGCAAAGACTCCGATATAGTCTCGTTTATCATCCCGGAGGGTTACATAAAGTGACTAGAGCAATTGGTTTTGCCCTTGTGCAAGGAGGTTGCCTCTAGTTGGCTCTACGTATGTCAGCACGGTTCACAACCCAGTTTTGGCTGTCATAAAATATCATCTGGCCACTAAACTCTCCAGACTGCAACCCGCTGGACTGTTATGTGTGGAGCGTAGTTGGAAGAAAGACTACCAAGTCCTCGTGCACCTACAAGTGGGAGTTTAGTTTGAGTATCGTAACAATTTTTAACCATTTAAAAAGCGGAACCATCGAGAAGGCCTACAGCAAGTTCGGACGCCACCTCGAGACCGTGGTTGAGGCCGACGGCGATTTCATTGAATAAAATGAAGAGTACAGCAATCCTTCACTTCTTTAACAGGTAACTATGGAAAATAAAAATGAACTGTGTTATTTTTTATATCAAAGTTAGGTGAAAAGTTATCCGCTGCACCCTGTAAATCACTGCCAGCCACTTCACTTGCACATCACTTCCAGATACTATAGTTTTCCTCACTACAAGCCATTAACATTATCCCCAGCAACTCCAATTGATTACTGTATATCAAATCCACCCAGTTCAGTTAAAAAATCCCCCATTACTGGCAGCCACTTTAATTAAATTATTGTAAATCACTCCGCCAATTCAATTGTATCATTACACATCAATCCAGATACCTTAGTTTTAATCATTGTACATCAGTGCCAGCCGCTTCAATTGTATCTTTGCACATCCCTTCCAGCAAGTTCAATCGAGTCATGTACATCATCGTAAGCTACTTCAGTTACCTTTTTCATCATTACTGCAACTTGCTTCAATTGAATGATTGCACATCACTGCCACCTGCAACACGGTGTGACCCGTGAAGACTTATGCATAGCACCTGAAATAATGCCCCTGTTCACCGTAAAAAAAAAATTACATTAAATTTAGAAGGTTGCCTTTCCTAATAAAAAAAATTAAACTTTAAATTTAAAAAGTTGAAATTCATATTAATAAAATGAACTTCAAATTAAAAAGTTGACATTCAAATTAAAAAAGTTGACATTCAAATTTCAAAAGTTGACTTTCAAATTAAAATACTTGGATTTCCTATTAAAAAAGCTGACTTTCAAAATAAAAAAGTTTCTTTCAATTAAAAACAAATGAAATTCAATTAAAAAAATGTAATATCATATGAATTTGTGTAACTTAAACAGCACTAATTTCGCCACCAACCTACGCAAAAATATCCTAGTGTTTTCGCTTCTCAGGCACTTATTTCTTCATAAAATATCATCTTTTATACATACAAACATTCGTAAGACTCATGTCTACAGTATTACTTACCATACGTGTTCGTAATGATAAACTGCTTAAAATTAGAAAAAATAAAATTCTTCATCAGTCATCTTCCAAAAGTTTCCAACATTTCGGCCAACTCTCTTCTACCAGGACGTTAGAGAGCCTATTTTCATAGTTTGTAGGATTTCTTCTCATCATATCCTCAATAGCAGCTCTTTCGCTCCCCGAGCAACCGTTCTCATACATAAATCAGCCCTCTCAGTAACCAAGGGAGTATTTTTTCAAATACTGCACTGGAAAAATATTTAATAATTAAAATTTCCGATACTGGTATTTTCTACCTGTATAAAATTAAGAGATCACTGAAAAGACGAAATAATATCTTGTAAAAAGATAAAAGTAACTGAAATAAAAGATGGGTTCAACACTACCTCCCGGTCGCACATGGCCAACCAAAGTGGGACCATTGGGCGCTGAAATGGCCTAATGGCTCGCCAAAGCCTCGGCTCGACTTCCAACCCAAGTGCAGGTGGATTGGCCATAAATACTGGTTACCCCTGGGGAGGGGAAAATTTACTTATTTTAATTTGAAAATCAACTTTTAAGATTTGAAAGTCATTTTTTTATTTCAAATCCACCCTTTTTAATATTAAAGTCAACTTTTTAAATTTGAAGTTCATTTTTTTTAATATGAAAGTCAGTTTTTTTTCATTTGAAATTTATTTTTTTTAATATGAAAGTCAACTTTTAAAATTTGAAGTTTATTTTTTTAATATGAAAGTCAACTTTTAAAAATTGAAGTTCATTTTTTTAAGATAAGTCAACTTTTAAAATTTTAGGTTTAATCTTTTTAATTTGAGGGTGAAAAGGTGTTGATTAAGGCTACCGGTTTTTCCCTTTTAACCACACCCATTTAACCATTTATTCATCACCTTCATTAGAGACTCTTGCTTACATATTTTTGTCCTCATGAAAGTACGTTTGCAGACTAGTCGCAGACCAGATTTCGTTCGCTAATCCCTGGTCCGTGTGAGGAGGGAGAGTTTCTCCGATCCCTCTACGATCGGGTCCGGGGGGGGATGTCTTTTGACTGCCTGATCCTTGCTTCCAACCCATCCTTCACCATTCTAACCTTCCCATCTTTCTTTCCATTACACTCCCTCCCTAGAAAGGTTCAGGTGTAGCATGCAAAACATGCAGTAATAGATGGCGTGCCCTCCCGCTCCAACGTTCGCAGATGCATTTCTTCTCGGGTCCAATGCCTTTTTGATGATCTGCTTTCATTCCTCTTTCACTTCATGCATCTTCAACATATTCTTTTCAGATTTCTCCTTACTATGTAACTTTCTGCGGGATTTGTCCTCGTTAGTTTTCGCTTTAAAATAGGAGAAAAATCCACATCTATCTGAACCAATTCAACCATTCTATGTCCCTGCCAGGCACTTAAATCGGATCATTCCAGATCATTTCATGACAATTAAAATGAATCAATTGAATTATTCCACATTATTGCAAGAATCTTCAATTGAATCATTTTACATCAACACCAGCCACTTTTATCATTACACATCATTACCAGACACTTCTATCTAATCATTCCACATTAATCCCGCACATCTCTATTGTAAACATTACACATCAGTGCCAGCTACTGTCAAACTGTTCAATTGCATCTTTGCAGATCACTGTCTTCCATTTCACTTGAATCTTTCAACCTAAGGTGAATCATTTAATAACACTGCGATTCAGTTCATTTACATCCTTCAACGTCAAGTCCAGCCACTCCAATTGTGATTATTGCTCATTGCTGGCACCCACTTTGATTAAATAATTCTACATCAGTGCAACCATTTCAATTAAATTATTGCATATTAGTTCCTGTCATTTAAGTTAATTCATTCTAGATCAGTGCCAGCTACTTCATTTCAATAATTCCAGATCTCTGTCAGCCACTTCAATCATTTCAGATTTACAATAAAGGACTAAAAATATATTATGCATTACAATTACTAGGCATTGGAAAAACCCATAGATTAAAAGACCTTTCATAATGACCACACCAATAATAACATTTTGAGAGGAAACCAACGTTGAATTTATTTCATAACTAATCATTTTATAATACTCCGTCATACTCTTACTATACTTTTCAAGTACAAGTCACCCCTCACTAATCTCCTAAAAACACCCGCATTTCACTCAAAAACAGTTAAATCGATATTATATAACGTCTGTACAAAACGTTATTTGAAATAACAGCACACAAATATAAATAACCATAAGCTTTCAACATAAAGTACATATCGTAAGCAATAACCACATAATTATAAAAATACTGCCAATTCCTTAACATACTTACAGTATTTGCGGTAAGTGGAACGCCCTTCCAGTGGAAGTTGTCAACAGTGAATCTGTTGACCAGTTCAAGTCAAGACTAGACAAAGTCTTGAAAAGTGGCCGTTTAGGGACGCAAAACAATTGAGCAGCCATGTGCCTGCTCGATTGCTATTCCAAAGGTACCCTCTTTGAATTGACCGTAAGGTCTCCTAAGGGTACTTCCTTTCCTTGTTACTCCTTGTTACTCGTATATAGCAAAAGTTTTCAAGAGAAACTTTAGGCATATACATTTAAACGTTTGTTATTTCTAATATGAACCAATGTCTGTTTTCGTCAGACCCTTTATAATAGCTTATATAAAGTCTGTTAGTTATTGGCAATAATGTGCGTTTGTTCGTCCTACTTAGAGTTAAACTTATGTGATGAGAATTTGAGATAATAACTACGCTAAGATTTAATTTGATATTTTGATAAACGAAGGACCCGAAAATGTATCTTATCGGGAGTCCTCCTCAGTGGAATTTAATAGAAGAAAATGGGAACAGCTCAATGCAACCTTAGCAACGAATTGGAGCGAGAACGACGATGTTTCCTTGGCGGTGAGGTTCCGACGAAGACGAAATCTTGACCACGCGAAAACGATGAAAGTGGCGGGTTAAAAGGCAAAGATAGAGGCCATGGGTGTTTGATGGTGTTGATGAAACGATGAGAAAAATCATTCTCTTCCTTATCATTAGGAGTTTATTTGTGCTATGTTGCCGTACACTTGGAGATGAGTTTCAGGGCGGATAAAAAAATAATTTAAATAAAGCCGGTAAAGAAAGAATTTAATACAAACGGGTTGTCATAGGATGAAAAGGGAAACAGGATATTCAAAACACAAATGATTCAAACCAGAATATTAACAATTAATGAGGAGCATAATTATTATAAGATTAGCTATCGTAATTAAGTTGTTCCGTAAATTGATACATAAATACGTCATTTTGAATTCAATTCCCTAACCCAAAAGATGTTAATGAATTTTCGATACCAGAGGAAAAATGGAAGTCTGTTGAAGATTGTAGTCGATTTGCTTCTCTGTTTGCCACGTCGTTTTTGAGATAAAGCCAAGCGAAATTCAAAGGTTGGTTTCCGCTTTCGTATTCCCATATGGATGAAATACACATTTTGGTTTTAAATTCTCGTAGGCTTCCACTTCTGTCCTTGTTGTCGGGTGGATTAAAGTGTTAAAGAATGAATGAAAGAGTGGAGGAAGAAAAAGGAGTGATTGAACAGAGTAAAAAAGTGTCTAACGCAAGAGATGAAAATAAATGCAGAAGTGAACATAATTAGACTAAATATGAAAATTTCCCTCATGAAAAAATATTCAGTGATTTTAATTTATTAAACAGGCCTCATTCACAGAGTGCTGTTCATCCCTTCAACCAAGCCTGTTTAATTTAGTCAAAAGATCTCAGAATCTTATTTTATTTACATCCGTTTTTTCTTCTGATTAATATAAGCTTTTTAGTACAATCTACCTAAAGTACGGATTCCATTGAAGCATTTGAAGTTTCAAGAGAAAATTGGTATCCTGCGTAAAGATGGCGGAGTATGGCGCAAGAGTGGTTTGAATGGTTTTATTTATATGGAGACACGCAGTCTCTAACTGAGAGCAATATAGAGCGGGGTTTTTTTTAGAACTAGTGACTGGGACATAGAGGCCCTTAAGAATCAATTTAGGAACTCGTCCGAGCTGTGTCCCATGCATTATTTTCTCCAAACTCTGCTAGCCTAAGGCGGAAACATGGGTCAGAAATAATTCCAGTATGGGATTTGACTGCAACCTGCGGGTAGAGGAGTAATCTACACACCCGGGAGTCCGACCAGGACCACAGAGGGAAGCAACTCTCGACACTGTGCACGTTGTAAGTAGTTATGATGTAAGAAACACGAGAGGCGGTGGCAAATGGGCAGTGGCAGTTGATTAGACCACTACCTTCATAAATTCCACCATGATTCATCCCTCTAGAGGAGCCAAACCATATCCACCCATTCATGATCATCCTCGATCTCGGCAGTACTCGAGTTGGGTACCAATTTGGCAATGGGGCGGTGGCTTTCATCTCAATTGGAATTCCTAGTTTTCTACCAATCAAATAAACATATTTACTCCCCACTAATTACGCTCACACAAAAAAAAACATATAAATACACGTTCAGTTGCAGAAAAAGAACGATGAAGGACCAGGGAGAGGAAGAGGCACAATAAGCATGGGTACCCTCACTAAGAGGGTCCCCTTAATGACCATTCTCCCCCCCCCCCCCCAGAAGAGCCATCTTTGCGAAGTGCTATTCGCCGAACTCGAGTTAACACTCGTAAAACTTATGGCAGTTCCAAGCGGTTTAATTGCTATATGCGCCGAAATGATAGATGTGGGCAAGCTCCTGTCTGAAGAGGGACCATATCTACAAAAGACCACCGATCTTCAGGTGAAAACGCCCCCGCAAGTGGCTGCCAACTGCAGCGTTATCTGTCACAAATTGGAGAGTTGGGTTGGGGAACATTCAGTCGAAGAACTCAAAGAAGAGATTGAAAAGCAACGCACTTGGGCAAAGGTACGATAAGTGATCAAATTCCGTGACCATACGCAAGTATACAAAGTCACTTTCAACAAGCGAAGTGGCACAAAAGGCCACCACAAAAACACTCCTTATCTTCAATATGAGGATCCCAGGAGACAACATCGAACAGGAAAAATTCCATAACATACAAATGTGATTGGTATCCTATAAACTGGAGGAGCACATTTCCTCCAATCTCCTTGGAAAAATATAATTAGGGAGCAAAAGAAGTGCCTCAATTGTAAAGAGGAGCACAGGGTTATGACTCTAAACTGCCTAAGAAAAAAAGAGAAAAAAAAAAAGTAGAAGAGGAAGAGAGGAATGCTGTACATAATTGAATGAAAATAATTATATTAAATTATGTTACTCTTTCTCTGAAGTCGTGGAAAAATAATTTGACGCTGAAAACGTTTTTTTATCTTTTCTTTATTTTATGGAAATTTTAATTTTGAAGTTCGAGGAACTATGACTACTCCTTGTCCTAATAAAAGAGAATTATCGATCAAATACAACTGATTGCGTGATGGAGTCCAGCAAGCGAAATGATTTGGCCGTGTTTCTTGAAATGCGAGAGAGACGTCGAGAACTCTTCTTTCATGCCCACTGTCACAAAAGTTCTCTTTTATCGACACGCAACTATTTTCAGCACCAAAGTCCTTAGAGATATACTATCGGCACCTGACCTCTTTCACTACGTCATATCGTCCCTACGAACAGAATTATAACCATGGTCTTCACTACTTCTACAATCCACGTCTCTGGGCTTAAAGTTAAAGCCCATGTTAACTTCTCAAAAGATTTTGCCATCTTTTTCACCTATCTTTTCACTTTTATCTTTCTTTTTCGTTAGCATTATTAAAGATGAATTTCTGCATAAAGATATAAATCTAGTTTTTGAGTTTTAGTAACCTAAGAGAGCTTGGAGAGTGAACAAATGCACACATACTTCTACAATTAATGCTATATAATATTTGTAGTAGTAATAATATTAACACTTGTTTTTTTTATTATTTGACGACGTCTCTGAATTATGATTTGGTTTCTGACTCTTTGAAAGTTGTGACTCGTTTTATTTTATTCCTGTCGATTTTGGGAGATTGCTTCGCTCCTTATACAATCCAAGATGATATCTTGGTGATTAAGATCTCATTAGCGATAATCGGATCTGTGCAATTGATCCCGTCTCATTCTGAATTTCGGAAAGTCGTTTCTCTGGCTTCGGCTGATTGTGTAAGTGTTTTTCTTCTATGGAAAAGGCACTGGTCTGATGTGTATGTTGCGCTGCGATCGATAAATGGCTTAGCCAGGTGAAAATCATTAACGAAGCAACAAATTTCAACAAACGCCTTTGTTTAAATTCTAGAACTTTCAAAACGCCCGAAATTAATTACTGCGATCTATGGATGAGGATATGGGAGCCATCATTTTTGTATTCAGAATAAAAGAAATGGTGAAAAGTACGGTTTTAAAGCGCCTTTTCCCTGACAATTGTTGTGGGATTTTATTGGGTAAACTAGTGTGAAAGATTTTTGTAAATTATGATATGTAGCAGAATAACTATATTATTTACACCGGCTTACGATTAAAAAAAAATGTTTTGCATCTATTGCGTGAATTTTAGTAATTTACACATACTGGTTTAGAAACAAACGAAGAAATCGTATAGTTTCTTCACAAAATTGATTTTCTTTTATCTGACCATTTTGTCCGAATGTCGTATTACGAAAATGATATCTCGCATCACTTTTCCTTACAAAAATGAACGTGATTATAAATAGGAAGGATACCAGAGAAAGTGCAAAACAGAAGATAATTTTTTTGCTACATTTGTGGCGAATTTGTATTTATAAAGCAGCAAAGAAATTTTACATATTGTCAAAAAAAGCATAGTTTAGAGTAAATTTGGAGATTAAGATAAGACATGGACTCCTACAAAAATCTGCTTAATTTGGGTTGAATAAATAAGGCAATGGACAAAATGTGCAAAAAATGTCTTTGTTTAGGTGCTCCAATGATATGGGGAAAACTCAAATATTACAGTGATTACTGATTCCTTTTCGCATTTTATGTGCAAGGGAACAGATTTAAAAGTTGGATAAACTTCATCTATCCAAATCTCCCACCTGAATTGCGGCTGTTCTCCATAGACCAGGTGTAATGGTCCCATGATCACCAGAAAACTACTAGAGAGGAGTAATAGCAATGATGATCTATGCCTTACCTATGACTCAGCTTAGATTTTAGATTCCAAACTTAAATACAGAAATCTTTTGCTCCAGGTTTATCATTCGATTTTATCTTAGAAAAAATAAGACCTTGTTTCTTATTTTTCTGAAGAAAATTGAGTTTATTTTACAGATTTAATAGGACCAATAGAAAAGTTTGTCTTTATTGGCATCTAGAATTAAGAAAACTAGTCTTAAAGAGAAGTCTAAATTGTACAAATCAGCCTCAAGTCCCCTTAGACTCTCTGGAATCATAAAAATGACACGAGAGTTTAATATTACTTCTAAACCAAATCGATTACAAAGATAATAATTTTATGATTTGCTTTTACTTGAATATAATGTACATGATACTTGGACAAAGGTCAGGCTACACAAAGTTTGATCAAGTAGGGATACAACATATACCGGAGACAAAGAACATTATTCGAGAAAGTTCGTTCAACCCAAAAGGTTTATTTTGCCCACACTCAATATAAATCTTGGCAAGATTTCCCGAACAATGGCAAGGGTTTCAAGTGTTTTTCCAATAAATTTCCTGCTCTATCAAATGCCAATTTTAAAGCTTAAAATATAAGAAGACTGATTAAGGATGAAAACTTTGGAAACTTTCCAAATAATGATAAAATTTGGAAGGATCGTCTTGAAAGATATGTTCAAGTTATTTGGTGGGTAATTATGAAACAAGAATGCTAACCCAAAGGAAATTATAGTGAGGATGATGAAAAGATTTAATGCTTTAGATGTAACACAATTCTTAAAGTTTATTAGTTACATGCGCATATGGATTACCTTCTGCAATAGCTAGATGTTAGTGAAGAACGAAGGGAAAGATATCTCCAAGATATAATGATGATGGTTTGAAGTTACCAGGGAATGAATAGGCTGCTAATATGATGGCATACCATTGCTGGATGTTGCATCGAGATACCACCAAATACTCAAAAAAGGAAAGGTTGCACGCTTACTTTTGAAGTGAGTAAGAATAGGTTTGAAATTACTGATCCTAAAAATGAATAAAAGATCTATTTTCTTTCCTTTGGATTGAATTGTTACCTTTGCTTTTTGTTGAGTAAAGCAGAAGTCACACTTTAATTACTTATATTTTGTCCTCGTATGTGTATTTACATTTATATTTTCGTAGATTCATTGTGAATTTCTAAGAAAATCTTAGATATAGGAAAATCTGTTAATGAAATTTCGAATTAGTTTTCCCAAATATGAAGATTAACATAAATTTATCGAAACAATTTTCGAAGAGTTCCATTGTGCAGACCTGTGCTATTTTTTTAATTATAAAATCTCGATTGATCGCAGGCCTCCTTCTATGACGTGTTTCCTCCGTCGTTCGTAGAGAAAATGAAGTTAAGGGAAATAAATTATGTGGCATACATCTACAGAAGCGAAATTCACATTTGAAGATGCATAATATAAATATACTCACCTTATATTTTTGTTATGCGTTTACAAAACCATTTACACGCAATTAATTAAGTAAAAGTGGGTGAATAAAGTATGTATTAAAAACGGGGAGCAAAGTAACATTAACAAAAGTCTAAGGTATTATATAGTTGACCTTAGAACTGGCCTTCATACTGTTTCTCATATTCAAATAGATAAATGCAAGTCAGACTAGATTAAAGGAATAGAAAGACACATGGACATAAATAATGAATCCTTTGTTTACTGCAATGGCCGACGTTTTGTTGTTGTTTAAGTTACCAAGCAAAATAAATTCTAGTAATTCTTAAATAAGCTCTGCACATGTTTGAGGGAGAATTTACCTGGAAAAATGCGGAATAAAATTGGAGGATATTGAAGCTTAAAATTTGCTGGGGTAGTATGACGATGGAACCGATAATCAGCTTTTTTACTGTGATGCATTTTTTAAAATTCATCATCCATATTTGTCGTTTTGCACCCAGTATGGGTTTCCCTATGGTATATGGTACTTAGATCAGTGCATCCTAAAGTGGCGTATCGGGGCTTAAGTTTTGGAGATCCAAGCATCTATGATACTGTTATTCACTGGTTAGAATAACCCAAAGCTGATAGTTTTTTGGTCACATTGCCTGGATTAAGATGTGTAAAGTTCGCTCTTCATTCTTTGGGGACGATCCATGGTAGCGGTGTGGTACGCTTGGGAGCTTAAGTGCTCAGATTTCCTGGACTAAGGCAACTGGCTGTACCAAAGTTTCACGACTGGCAACGAACAGAATTCCAACTCTAGAAAATGATACTAAAATCGATGAACTAGAAGAATTTAGAGGATAGGGCTGAAGAGGCTATAGGCGCTGACTGAGTGCATCTAATCTGTGTTTCTGCAGAGCTTTCTGAAAGTCAGATAACCCAACAATATGATTTTACTCAGGAGGTTTAAGAGATGGAGAGTTAGGGAGAGAAGTGTTCCGTGTGCGCTTCTTTTATCAACCTGACCAAACCACTTAACATGGTTAAATGAGAGCTGTTCGCATTTGTGTTGAAATCGGTTGTCCTGTAAATATGCGGGAGCTAATCTTTTTCCTCTAGGATGGCATGAAAGAGCAGTGCAATTTGAGGGGAGATCTCCTAAGCCATTTACTCTCCAAACGAATGAAAAGAGGGTTGATTCCTTCGTTCTATAATCTTGGAGATCTTCTTTTCTCTCATGCTGTCCTATGCTTTCAGGGTATCGGTTGACGAGGTCTAATCACATTCTCGTTTTTGGACAAGATAGTTATTCATTCTTGCAACCATAAATTAAACCAAAGTCCAAAATGGTTTAGATCTTCATCCATGAGGTGCTCTCTCTCTCTCTCTCTCTCTCTCTCTCTCTCTATATATATATATATATATATATATATATATATATATATATATATATATATATATATATATATTTATTCAGCATGGCAGGTTTTATTGAAGGCGGGGAATAATTTGGCAATAATAATTTTCTTTTCGATGATCCTCTCGATTTGTCGTATGTTCGCTTGCTCTTCTTTTTTTCAACTCGTAAATAAGCTCGCCGAAGTTCATTGAAAGCCTAAGTAAATTAATGGACTTTTCCCTTATTAAACTGACACGTTTCGATACAAGACGTATCATCTTCGGAGACAAAGTGGACAAATGTTACAAGAAACGGGTTTAAAAATTACAATTTGTGGTTACAGACTGACTAACAAACAAAGAATGGAAGCGTGTAACCGTTTTCCTCTGAAGTCAAGTGTTTTCGCGTTGATTCAAGGAAAAACAGAGAATGAACAAAGGATAGAGATTTATATCCATATATTAGGGTCAAATAACTAAGTAATAAGTAAATTTGAACTCAGTATAAATCTAATTTATCGGGCTAACTTTTATACTCAATTAAACATTGAATCAATTATATTTTCATATTTATTTATAAAGGTTTTAATATTTTTTCTTCGAAATTAATGCGTTGGTTCGTGAGTTTTTCTAGGGACATGATGATTTTTTTTCTAGGAACATCGAATTTTATATCTTTAGTTCATTCTTTGTTTGCCTCTGATGATGTGAACACGAAAACATTGAGGCTTTTCCGTGTTCTTTTATAGTCCTTTAGTATATTTGAAGCATTTTAGAACATGTGCTCACTTGTCATTATTTCTTCTATATATATATATATATATATATATATATATATATATATATATATATATATATATATATATATATATATATATATATATATAAATATATATAAATATATATATATATATATATATATATATATATATATATATATATATATATATATATATATATATATATATATATATATAAATATATATAAATATATATAAATATATATAAATATATATAAATATATATATATATATATATATATATATATATATATATATATAAATATATATATAATATATATATATATATATATATATATATATATATATATATATATATATATATATATATATATATATATATATATATATATATATATATATAATATTGACGATAAATCCCAGAGCCACGAGAAACGTATGTAGCATCTTTTAATTTTTCACAACGTATCGAAAACTACAAGTTTTCATCTTCAGGCTAGAATAAGTTTACAAAGTTAATACATATGGAGAAAACTTGAAAAGGCCAACAGGACATTATTTTAAAGGGTGACCAATTATAAAATATCATTAAAATGTATTATCAGTTAAAAATTTTTAAATATGACTTGGCAACAGTTAAATTTGCTTTAAAACTCACTCAAAAAATTAGTTAATAAATTTAAAGTTTATTGCAGAAATTCATTAAAAACTATAAGAGAAATTAACCTGGCATTAGTTAAAGATAATAAATTTAAACTTTGTTTTTAATTTTGTAGAGACTGTAAGAGTTAATAAAAAAACATTTAATATAAAAAACGGTAAATTTGGGTACTTACTAAAGTGGATCCAACCTAGAGAGTGAATGGTGGGTTTAACAAGGGGCTAGTATTTATAGGTTACAGTGACGCTTGGTTTGTTAAAAAACAAACCAACTAACAAACTGTAGTTAAAATTAGTTAATTAATAAAGGTATTGCACTTAAATCTTCATTGAGTGTAGGTTTGTAGTGTTTAATTTATAAAGATTCGAGGGTTCTTAGGCAATGTTTGTTGTTGTTAAAGGTTAATACTTGAAAATTATCAATAGAAATATCAGTTTTACAGCTTATGGTGTGTTCCCTAATAGATGACTTTTCCTTTTTATTTAAGATTTTGTTTGTGCGCCAACTAATCCCCATATGAGCAGAGAACCTAGCTCCAAGAGACCTGACAGTGCTGCCAATGTAAGAGGCTCCAGTACAAATGGGACATTTAAATAAATAAACATTATCACTGTGGAACTCCAAAGAGATAGGATCTTTACTGTTAAAGAAACTTCCTATCGATAGTTTGTTTATAAAAACTATTTTAGGGTTGATTTGGGGAAAATATCTTTTAAAAATAAATAGGATTTTTCTTTTAAAAGTATCGTTTAAAAACCCATCTTTGAAATTAGTAAATATACGGGCACTTTAGGAACTTCTATGCAGGGTTGAGGGGGGTCAATGAGATTATCAAATAGCTTTTTGAAAACTCTATCATATAGGTCAGAAGGAAATAAATTATTTATAAAATATTTCCTAAGAAAAATAAATTCATTATGGATGGATTGGTAAGCAGATGATAGCGAGAAACTCCTATGTATTAAAATTTTTACTGTGGGTATTTTGTATCTCAAATCACAAAAACTAAAGTAGTTCAAACCTAGTCCTGTGAAAGTTTTTTTTCGGTAAATGGTTGTTTGAATTTTTCGTTGGTCATTATCTCGGGTGATTACAATGTCAAGAAAGGGTATCTTATCATTTGACTCTACTTCCATGGTGAATTTGATGTTGGGGTGTAAAGTGTTCAAAAAATTCAAGAAAAGTTGGCTATGCGCAGGATTATTAAAAATTGCCAAGGAATCATCAACAAACCGGCGGTAGAAGGAGGGTTTGTAATCTAAATTACTAAAAAAACATTTGATCTTGAGTTTTAAAGCAAATCTAACTGTTGCCAAGTCATATTTAAAATTTTAACTTATAGTACATTTTACTGATATTTTATAATTGGTCACCTTTTAAAATAATGTCTTGTTAGCTTTCTCAAGTTTTCTTCATATGTATTAACTTTGTAAACTTATTCTAGCCTGAAGATGAAAACTTGAGGTTTTCGAAACGTTGTGAAAAATTAAAAGATGCTACATACGTTTCTCGTGGCTCTGGGATTTATCCTCAATATTAAATGCAGGCTTCACGGCCAAGCTCCATTTGGATATATATATATATATATATATATATATATATATATATATATATATATATATATATATATATATATATATATATATATATATATATATAGTGAAGTGATGCAAGTATTTGCACACTAAAGTTTTAACATTTCTGAAATATCTCGTGTTTTGGTTGGTTATAAAGCTGACAGAAAACTCAGTAAATTTTGATTTAAAAAAATAAATACACTTAAAAAGGATTTTATTTGTATATAACAATAATTGCAAATAAAAATAAAGTTAGCAGGTGACAAAGGTATTTAACCAATAATAATTTCATTCATTTAATATCGTGGCATAACTTATGTTTTACAATAACAACATGAAGGCTATTTTCATAGGTTGAATGAAGCCTTTAATATTCGCCACAAATGCTCGATAGGATTGAGCTCCAGCGATTAACTTGGCCAAGGAAGGAAGATAATTTTTCCCCGCTTAAAGCATTCTTGAGTTAATTTGACCATGTGCTTAGAAACGTTGGCTTACCGAAATATCCAATGATATCGGCCCTAGAATTTGTTCGCACTTAAGAACAACTTTCCATTAATGATCTTGATTACTCCTGTGCCTTGTGCAGTGAAGATTTCACAAACCACGTCACTACCACATCTGTGCTTCTCGGTTGGGATGGTGTGCTTAGCATCACAGGCAAGTGACTTCTGCTCTCCAAACGTGACGAGCATTATTTTGGAATAAAATTTCTATTTAATCTCTTCTGACCAAATAACATTGTTCCAAAATTTGCTTTCCTTTTCAGGATGCCCTCTGGAAATCTTTAAACGGTTCGTTACAAGCTTCAATTAAGAAGTGGAGTTTTGTGGGGAGTAAAAGAATGCAGATCATTACAATCGAGCTTTATACTAATAACACTGTACAACAATGAAAAGAATGTAAATGAGAATAACCTCTTCTATGGGCATTTTGTGCGTAAATCACGAATATAACATCCGTCTCTTTCTGCGACCCTTCAGTTTCTCGTAAATTACCATCTTACGTTAAATGCACTGATGGTCTCGTAAGGATTAAATGGAAACAGGATTAGGCCGAAACTGACAACGCTAAAAGTTTTAAACGGATTTTGGTATAATTTTAATGGAGGTGTTCCGAAGGTATTTGTCAACCTAACCTACGAAATTTATGAAAGTATAGTCAATATTTATTTAGTTATATTTGTCCAAATCCGTGTTAACTCTTACGTAACCCTTTATAATTTTGTAACTTACTATAAATACTTCCTATTTTTACTTTTTATTTTAATATCTGTTGCTGTTACTATTTATCTTATTTTTCACATACTACAATATTTTTTCTTTACAGGAGAGAGAGCTAAAAAGTCCTAGAGAATAGCTATACTTTAGATGTAAAGAGTGTGACCAGCACAAACGCTGGGCACCTCACATATGTTGTGTCAGATGTACAAGTTCCTTTTCTGCTTGGGTGAAAGGCAAAGAACCTGGTCTCTTCTTTGGCGTACCAATGGTCTGGAGGAAGCCAAAGGACCATTTAACGGATTTAACGTATTTACCATTTACTATATTTTCAAGAGATGCATCAATTATAACGATCAAAATACATACTATGTTGTACTTTCATTATTTCTGCAAGTAATCACAGCCAGTAATATCCATTTATGTCTGATTTTATTTTAGTCCACTGCAGGGCGCAACAGAAAAAGCAAGAAATCTATTATGTATCCAGATCTTCAGTCTACTCTTAGACACTCAAGTGCTATTGCTGTACCACAGCCGCTTCTGAACTACCAAGCGATCACACAGGAACTCAGACGATTCTAATACGTGGCACACCTCATGACCCAACCAAAACTCAATGATCTAGCTCGTGATCTAACACTTACTAGGCAACAGAGTGAACTCCTGGCCTCACGTCTGCAACAATGGAACCTTTTGGATAAATATGCTTGAATTACAGATCTACAGCAATTCTTCACTTTTGAAAACAACTTGAATTATTGTAATGTTATCAGAGTCAATGCTTTTGAGCTGACTTATGAACCAAATGAGTGGAGGCTATTCATAGATGCATCCCTTTACAGCATAAAAGCAGTTTTGTTATACCTTGGGAAAACCATGCTCTTAGTTCCACTGTATCATTTTAAAAGAGATATATGAGAGAGAACCTTGCTTCCATTCTAGACTGCATAAGTTACAAGGAGCATGAGTTGCTAATTTGAGCAGACCTGAAAGTAGTAGCCCTACTTAATGGGCTACAAAACTTGATACACCAAGTTTATGTGCTTCCTTTGAAAATGAGACAGTAGGGCCAGATCAGAACATTATGTACGCTCAAAATGGTCACCTCGGGGAAACTATGACACCTGGATGCCATAATTTAATTCATGAGCGACTAGTTAAGAATTAGAAAATTATTTTGCCAGCAATGCATATAAAACTAGGCGTAATGAAGCAATTTACTAAGGCAAAATTGTCAGTAATCATTCTGATTTCTTTCTAACAATGACTTTTCAGATATGGAAATGAAATGCAATAAATCAATTAATATAACAACAGACTTGCGATGATAACCACCAAATATCAGATATAGGTAGAGTTTGAGGATGGAATGAAACTAGAGGATCAAGCTAATTTTTTACCTTTGTATTAGGTGAAATGTTATGAATTTGATCAAAGCGAATTTTATGCTTTGAACATTTCCAATGCAAAGCAGGATTGAATTCCAGTAATAATGACAAAGACTACAACCGAAACTTCTTTATCCTGAAATACTGTTTGCATGGAAACATTATGAACAATCAGGACTAAAAAGTGTGTTTGGATCCTCTTTGTAGGGGATCCGAACTTCTTTTCTATGTCCCCTTTACAAGTGTTTGTTCTTCATTTTTGGACATCAAGATAAGATGTCCAAAGATAGAAGAAAGTGCTCGGAAACTGCTTGGAAACTGCTCTCTCTTTTCTCTTTGTTGAGCGTTTCGCATTATTTTGGACATCAATGGAAATTGAGTAAACCAATTTTTGTTCCTGCAACCTAACCATCCATTTGCATGCACCTCCTTCCTGCCTCCAGATGCCTCAATATGGCGTTGGACGTTCTCTATACGAAATGAACTTACGTACACGTAAATACAGTTAGAGAAACTAACGTATATTTTCAGTAGGAAGCAAACCGAAATAAATATTGAATTTATTATAATCATAGACTGTTTGGTGGTTGAATTTATCTAATTTGAGTTTTATAGTTCCAATCTCGTTCAATGTATGTGATGATTGAAACTTGCCTTTGAGGCTCAAATTTTCGGACGAATGTTAAAACGTGAACTTTTAAGAAGTTTGAGTCAGTAAAGTTTTCATTTCATCATGATTCTCCAATTAGCAAAAAAAATAATGTAGGAGCGATAATTAAATTGAAAAGTGGTTGATAAATTAGTTATCAAAAGTATAAATAGAATTTTTGTTATTGGAAATAAAAATAATACCAGGATTTGGGGGATCAGTAGTTTCCTTAAGAGGTATTTATTCATACATGATGAAATGTTTTGATTTAACTCCCAAAAGAAATCAAAGAAAAACATAACATTGAAATCTTGTGAGTTTTTTTTTAATTCTCTCATTTTACGAAATGAGAAGAAGTTTGAGTGTCACAAAATTTTCATTCCCTTCTCTCATTTAGGCATTTTATTAAAAATGGAAGTTTCATACATTATAACTGCTAAGCTTTTTCTTTAGTAATAGAGGGTTGCAAATGCTGAGCATAATTAAAAGAAAATAATTATATTAAAATATGTTACTACTTCTCTGAAGTCGTAGCAACATAATTTGACGTCGTAAACGTTGATTTTCTCTTTTCTCTATTTTATTTTCATATCCAGGTAGGAGTAAGGGTGATTTATATAAAAAAGAGGGTGTCTTTATTAAAGAATTTACTCTGTGATTTGATTATATTTGTTATAACCATAAATCGATCGCTATTATTTATGTAGACACATTTTGATTGAGGCGGAAAGGAAGGAAGGAGACAGTAGCTCAAAGAAGAACGCATCTATGGAAATTTTAAGTTTGAAGTTCGAGGAACTATGACTACTCCTTGTCTTAATAAAAGAGAATTATCGATCAAATACAACTGATCGCGTGATGGAGTCCAGCAAGCGAAATGATTTGGCCGTGTTTCTTGAAATGCGAGAGAGACGTCGAGAACTCTTCTTTCATGCCCACTGTCACAAAAGTTCTCTTTTATCGACACGCAACTATTTTCAGCACCAAAGTCCTTAGAGATATACTATCGGCACCTGACCTCTTTCACTACGTCATATCGTCCCTACGAACAGAATTATAACCATGGTCTTCACTACTTCTACAATCCACGTCTCTGGGCTTAAAGTTAAAGCCCATGTTAACTTCTCAAAAGATTTTGCCATCTTTTTCACCTATCTTTTCACTTTTATCTTTCTTTTTCGTTAGCATTATTAAAGATGAATTTCTGCATAAAGATATAAATCTAGTTTTTGAGTTTTAGTAACCTAAGAGAGCTTGGAGAGTGAACAAATGCACACATACTTCTACAATTAATGCTATATAATATTTGTAGTAGTAATAATATTAACACTTGTTTTTTTTATTATTTGACGACGTCTCTGAATTATGATTTGGTTTCTGACTCTTTGAAAGTTGTGACTCGTTTTATTTTATTCCTGTCGATTTTGGGAGATTGCTTCGCTCCTTATACAATCCAAGATGATATCTTGGTGATTAAGATCTCATTAGCGATAATCGGATCTGTGCAATTGATCCCGTCTCATTCTGAATTTCGGAAAGTCGTTTCTCTGGCTTCGGCTGATTGTGTAAGTGTTTTTCTTCTATGGAAAAGGCACTGGTCTGATGTGTATGTTGCGCTGCGATCGATAAATGGCTTAGCCAGGTGAAAATCATTAACGAAGCAACAAATTTCAACAAACGCCTTTGTTTAAATTCTAGAACTTTCAAAACGCCCGAAATTAATTACTGCGATCTATGGATGAGGATATGGTAGCCATCATTTTTGTATTCAGAATGAGAGAAATGGTTAAAAGTACGGTTTTAAAGCGCCTTTTCACTTACAATTGTCGTCATGGTCTCTGTCAAAGCTCTCACTTTCTTCGGGAGAGATGTCAAAGATTCCCTTCCAATGATCTCTAAATACTTCCTCTATCTCTTGGGGCTCTTTTGCCTCGCCTCCTTCTTGTTGGAATACGATTTTGGCCTTGATTTTCTCTTCCCTCTCGCAATATTGATTTTCTGCCACAGTTTTGTGGGCTTTAGTTCTTTTTCCAAAGCCTCTATGAATCTGTCTCACCTTGCGTTTCTTTCCAAGGCAATTTCCGCTATCAGCTCGGTTCTTATCTGTTGCAGCCTTGCCCTGTCACGTCTTTGTGGTCCATTGCGTTCGATGGAAACTCTCATAGTGATGGAATGTTTCTCCGGGTCTTCAATATGCGCTGTTCTGATAGGATGTGGTAAGGTTCTATACTCCGTAATAGGGATGTGTTTCCATCAATCTTTCGAGCTTTTGGTCAATTTCTTCCAGGATTGCCTCCCTCAAATCTCTTTGTTGGTGTCTTGACAGATCTTCCGAATAGCCAGCCAGTTAGCGCCCCTAAATGAGCTCCTCGGTGGGCATTTTATCTGAATAGGGTCGAGAAAGAGAGTTATGATCATAATTTCATGGTCGCTATTTGATGGAGGCCCATTCTCTATTAAGTAGTTGAATTGTAGATCTGGGGTAGCTAGAGCGATATCAGGCTTTGTAGCTCTGGCTGGGCCAAAGTAGGTTGGAAACTCGGGCCCTATACGTTCTGCTATCCTTCTCTCCAATATTGTGTCTAGATTATTTCCTGCCCTGTTGAAAATTCCGGTGTAGCCTAATGCTCTACACAGGGCGTTTAAATCCCCCATGAATACCGCTTGATCTCTGTTTCCGAAAATTTCGGTGAAGTTATGGAAGGGTAAATAATCCCTCCTTGGGGGTTGGTACCCAGGCACTTGGATAAAGTTTCCAGTTGAAGTCCGAACGCTTATCGCCGAGGTATGCCTCGTCTAGTTTTCTTAGTTTCTTGAAACATATGTCATTGCGCACCGCAATTACGACACGATCAAAATATATGTCTTTAGTGGCTTTGGTTATTACTGTATAATTGAATAATTTGATCTTGTGAATCTCGGGGTCTATATTTATTTCATTAAGTAAAATTATTTCTGGGTCTTCCTTTAGATATTTATTACTCAAAGCAAACTTCTTATCATTCCATCCAGCGATGTCGTGACTTATTATTTTTAGTCTCCTTGTATGGGCCATTATTTGGATTTTCTCTCGCGACTTCCTCTTTTTGCAGCATGGTGTGTATCCCGCTCGATGAGTGACCTCATCCATCCACTTCTCTTTTTTTGGAATTCTTTTTTCCTTACCGTAAAGCATAGGTCCCTTGGGATTTCTAAGTTTACATCTATCCGTAATGATCTTTAAAACTTTTCGGTCCGAGTACAGGCCCTCGAACTCATACTTATAATTTCCTTTTTTGATTCCTTGAATCATTCGGCGTAACTCTCCGGGAAGGGTCGTTATTCAGACTCGAAGAATCGAACACTGAACTCTTAGCGTTCTTCAGTTTCTCTTTCTCTTTGTTTAGGGGTGGTATCGACTTGCTCCACTTCTCGGTATCGCAACACATGAGTAGCTTTCTCATTATCGATGTTTCTTGGCGCTGTCTCTACTTCCATTACTTCTTCGTTTATCTGCTGTATAATTTTCCTAAGCATTGGGTCTCTAACTGCTGCTTTGACGAGCTAGGGGGTTTCTTCTTAAGTATCCGTCCTCTGCTCTGCTTGATCATTATCATTTTTTCCGGGTTGATACTAGACGCTCAGAATGTCCGCTGAGGGGGGGTTCTCAGGGATCCAAATTTCGTCTAACCCATTATTTTTTGGCATAAGATTATAAACCCTGATTAGCTACGCTGAGAACATATGCATGCCAGTATATTTAACGAATCTCCTTGTTGTATCTCAATAACATTCTTCACCGGTTGTATCTTTTCAACTGTTGCCTTTGCAACTTTGGCAAAAATGAGATTTTGCTTTTCCTCTTCGACCTTGGCTTTTTCTTTCCTTTCCTATCTATCATTTCCCGTTTGACTGGGCATGTCATTGCGATTATGCGATGGTTCCCGTTGCAATTCAGGCACCTCTTCATTTGTGAGTTGCACTCGTGCCACGTGTAATTTTTCTCGCTGCACTCTGAACACCATTATATTTCTTTCATCTGGCAGTCTTTGGTAACGTGCTTCTCCAGAGTGAAACAGTTAAAGCAGATTTTCACACTGACGAAATCGTCACTTTTAATTTGGTCGGGGGTTATCTTGAGGTTGAAAGCAAGTAATCTTTCCTTTTTTGACTTTCTCGCCATATTGGTGTCGCGAAAAATAACTTTAAAGACATGAGGGTATTTGTTCGGTTGATAAACTTAATTAACTCCTTCACCTTTGCTCTCGATTTCAGACTTTATTTCATCTGCCGTATGGTATCTGATCCATGAGTCTATTTGTCAACAATAGACGTTCTTCTGACCCTCGATCTGGAGGTTGGGGTGGGCACTTTAGCTTCCAATCCGATCGTGTTTAACCTTTCTGATGCCTATCCACTTCACTGTCCCTCTAACAAATTGCAACATATGAATTAGAGTAGTCCAGTAGTTTCACGAGCACTATTTTGAGTCCGCCGTAAATTATTCGAAGATCATTTAACCTGTCGGGCTTTTGCACGGCCTTCTGGACGCGCAAAGTGACCCGTCTAGTAGAGTAAATTTTCTTGCTATCCGATCTTCTTTCTTCTTGCTTACCTCATCGGTGTTTAAGGCTAAAAATAAAAGTAGAGAAAGTGAGAGTAAAGTAAGTTAAAGAGTGCTGCTCTATCCGGTTATCAATCGATCCGGCTTATTCAGCCAATGAGTAGGTAGCCCTACCTGCCTACCTATCTCTAGTCCTAACAGTCTTTGCTCCCACCCACTCTAGTCCGCCGCTCACACAGGTCTGACCCCTCCCGGGCTAAGCTTCATCCTGCCACAAGTTAGCCGCCCGGTTCGGATATGGCTCCTGCTAGAGTGGGTATCTATGGAGCATTAGCTTTCCTAGACCGACTTGCCATAAGAGGCTGGATAGGATAAGGTAAACGTCTTTTGTAGAGAGCCCGGTCAAGGTCTTGTCTGATAGTCGCAGTCTCTTCAAAAAGCTTCTCCTTCTTCTTATTTTTTAAACAGCCAAAAAAAATCGCTTCGTAATCTGAAGGTATGGATTACGTGAATTCTTCGTAAGTAAGATATTCCAATATGCCATCTGTCAGACGAAATCCTAAAGTATCCTGGAGTTTCCCTCACGGAGAAAAGGAATATCCTTCTGCGGAGCTGTTTCTTCGAAGCCAAGGACGTGGACCTTAAAATCTTTGGTCCTTTCCTATGTCGACCCCCTAGGGGACACCATGAAAAAAACTACTCGTCGGCATCAACAAAGGCAAATACAAATGGACATACGAAGGACCATGGACCCCGAAGGAAATATGTGGACTATTGATGGAGCGCGCGATTTACATCCCGGAGTCGTGCGTCCATACCGTCAATATGTAAACCTTTAAGAGGATAGAAACTGGCCAAAAGACTTCCGAAATTGAATAAGTGTAAAAAGTCATAACAATAAGTGAATAAATAATAAGTGTAAAAAGTGATAGCAATAAGTGAATAAATAATAAGTCAAAGTGATTAAACGTAATCAAAAGTGCGAATAATTGAACAAATTAAAGTGTCTAGAACAAGCAATCAAAATTGCGAAAAGAGAATGAATCGAGAAAATAATAATTAAAATGGTGTAACAGTGTAAAATATAGAATAATAAATTAAGGAATGAGCTAAAAGGGACTAGATTAAAACAAACCATTATTATTAATCTAAAACGCGAAAATTAAATAATTGACATAGGTCAGTTAACAATTAATTACAATAATAATAAGTAAACTATGAGAATAAAAATATCAGTACAGTTAGTTAACAGATAAGATAATAATTTAACTCGAGTGTGTAAATAATAATAACAAAGTACCACCAAAATAAAGTGTTAAACGAAGCTAGAAGAAAGAATAAAACAGGAATAAATAATATATCCAATTATGACTAAAGAACAACTCAATTAAAGTTGTAAGTGCTAAAATAAATTAAATCGAATGTAATGTGATTATAGAAAAAATTTACTTTAAATTTTTTTTATAATTTATCCAGATATGACTAAAAAAACACACAAAAACAACTTAAATAAAATTGTAAATGCTAAAATAAATTAAATCTCTTATGAATGTAAGGTGACTATATCAAATTTTAACTTTGAAAAATTATCCCTAAAAATTTGTACTAAGGTTATATAACTAAAATTAAAAACAATTAATGTATTTTATCAAAGCAATATATAGTATTAATAAGATGACCTCCACGTTGATTCCGGGATAATCTGTTTTCCTACTCATACTTATAGCTTACTCTTCTCCGCTGAATTTTCATAAAATTATAACTTCACCACTACACCTATCTATTTTTTCGTTTTACATATATGTATTCAATTTTAATATTTGTAAAATGGAAAAACTTATTGTATATTCATCGCTTTAATATATTTTGATCTTGATCTTGATGATCAGCAAACGCTCAGACTTCATTGAATATACAACGTTAACTCAGATGAAAGTTCATACCCGATACCGGAGGTAGAAGAGAGGAGAAGCGAATTCACAAACGCGGAATTTAATCTTGAAAGATATCCTTAATGACCTCAAATTCAGACCCCCTGATTAGGAATTTTAATCTGATCTCTTGTTCCTATATATATTTCATGTATGGTGTGAATGCATCTATTCTTAGTATACGACTGAAGATGCGAACTCGTCCCCAGCCTCCTACCCCCCATCCTCCCGGTGACGAGGTGTGAAATAGACGTTTTGTCTCGCCCTTGCTGCTAAATGATGAATCAACTCCGCCTCCGGATTAAGATGTCTGGAGCTTGTGACTCCTTTCTTCAAACTCCCCCCTTCCCTTTCAGAATTGAGCATACAAATACTCGGGTCATTCTGTAGTTCGACGAGTCCATCCCGCCAATCAAAGCAGTCCTTATCGTCTCCTCCCGTGAGCGTCCCTCAGACAGCAGATTTCTTCAGACGTGATTCTACCAAAGTCAATTGGTAGCTTCTGTGAACAGCAAGCCTTTGAATTTGCGCAACAGTCTCCCTTAGTTTAATCGAACCGAAGAAAATATCCATCGATTAACTTTGAGGAACAGAAGATTCCTCATTCAGTGGAATGACGAGAATTTCCACATTCCCCGTCGAACGTCATCTTTGAAGTTTGACTATCTTCATCGGAATGTTGGTTCGGATCGTACCCCACCTGCCTCATTCGGATCGTGCACCACTTAACTCATCGGATCGTTTCCTACTGGCCTCATCGCAAGAAGGACCTTTTTCGAAGTCATCGACCCGTAAGGTTGAAACTCACTCCATTATTAGTATTGTCAAGTTCCCCCTTTTTCATCTGAGACTAGTTACATTAATCAATTAATTCCATAGGGTGAACTTAACACGCGAACGGAGCTATTGACGTTACGAAATTACTAGGCAACATAGGTGAAGCCTAACTTATCTCCAAAATAAATATTAAAAAATTATTCCAAGTAAATCTCGCCAACCAATTATGCACTCTGTTTGATTATTAAGGATTTGAAACCCAACGCCTCAAGTGTAATCTACTAGTCGGCCGTTAATCCCTGCAAACAGTCATTCATTGGTTTGTGTTGCAGTAGGTGATTAAGTCTCCCCCCCATACATAATATAGGAGTAGTGTATGGTATAGAGTGGTTGTACCACGGCATGTATTATATATGTTACTTCTATATTCTAAAAACTGATGTCAAATGTATGAGGTCTATTACATAGTTCATCAGTTTAGTTGATTTACATCCCCTTTGAGTTTTAGTAGTTCCCTCTCATTATTGAAGTTTCTTTATTTTTTTTATTTTTTGCGGAAGTAAGTTCAAGTTAGTTCGAGATCAGTGGAACTTTAGTCTATTAACTATTTAAAATTTAGAGTATTAGTTGGGACCCATTCTGTGTGTTTGTGTATTTAATTTACCGGATTATTTAATGGAGTAATTTTTAAATATTTATTTGTGGGAAAAGTTAGGCTTCACCTATGTTGCCGAGTAATTTCGTAACGGCAATAGCCCCGTTCGCGTGTTACTTTCGCCCTAGTAAGCCAACAAGATGTCTTCTTCCTTTGACCGTTTCAAGTGTCAAGGGGAGTCGTTGGGCCTGATGGGTCGAGAATTATTAACTTATATTCAGCAAGAAGAGAGAAATGAAAGAGAAGAGAGATGGAAAAGAACATAGCAAAGATGGAAGAGCGTGAGAGAATAAGCAGCATGAACTAGAATGAAACCGTAATCAATTGCAATCAATGTCAATTAACTCTCGGACCGAAAATCAACAGTCCCCATAAGTAAGATTACCCGCCTTTAAAGAAGAAGAAGATTTTGGATCATATCTTACGCATCTTGAGAAGATTTTTGAAATCAACAATTGGGGCATCGAGGTAGATGGTGTCGCCGAATTCCGCCCTCCTAAAACTCACAGTTGTGAGATATATTCATTTCCCCTCCTTTATAGTCCACTGTGGAATACTCCTCCCTCAAGTCTGAACTCTTAGCTGCCGTAAATATGACTCCACACTTCTATCGTGCCCGTTTCCGTCACGAAAAGATCCGCCCCGATCAGGCCTTTCGCTATTTTGGATATACTCTCCAGAAACACCTCCAATTTTGGTTAGATGCGTGTAAAGTTCCCCAAGAGTACGAGTTCCTTCTGGACTTCGCCCTAAAAGATCAATTCTTAACTTCCCTGAGCCCCGAAATCCATGCCTTCGTTAAGGACAAGCGCTGCTCTACCTTTATGGAATGCCTAGAAGAGGCTGATGTTTATGCAAGTAGCCATAACTTTTACTCCAAAGTTAATAAGGAGCCTCTCCCATCTCATCCCAAGTTTAAAATTAATAACTCCAGGCCCCCTCCAAGAAATACCCCTAAACTCGTGAAAGTTCAAGGCCCCTCGAAACCTTGGAACCTCCTTCCTTCGGAACCAAGAGACATTAAGCACATGATTACCATTCCTACGCGTCGTTATTCCCTAGAAGGCAAATAATCTGTTTCACGTGCGGAATAGAAGCTCATGTACGAACGAACTGCTCTCAAAATTCTCAATTTAGAAGTCTTTCTTCCCATCAGATAGTGCCACTCCTGCTCATCCCCCGTCTCTTTAAGAGACCACTACGTTTCTTACGTCGACCAACAACACCGGTCATCAAGTAAATTTTCTCTCTAATAAGAAGTCCCCCGGTGGTTTGAAATTTGAAAATGGAGCCGTGAACGGATGCCCTGTGTCCACACTTGTACGTGACACTGAGTGCACATTTATCGTGGTATAAGAGTGTCGTAGAAAAGGCTCCCGACGATATTCTATATATCTATTCTTTGTGGGGATTATTCTATATTCGAGTACGGGGTTTTAATCAGATGGCTGAGTATTGCTCTACATTAATAACTAGGCCTGGAAAGGGCTTATTTATCTTCAAAACACTTAAGAAGTGGAACGGACCCCAAGGATAAATAATATTGCAAGCATTAATAAAAGAGAATTTATTAATTAATCGAACAAAACAACACAAGGAAAATATTTACATGACCTGGGATTAAAATGGGAGATACACATGAAATGAAAAAGGTCATAGGATAAATTTGACTAAACGGAGGATTAAGATTTGGAGGGATTTAAATGAAAAAACAAACAAGAAGGGAAAAGGTTGGCTAAATCCGTGTTAAAGCACGGAGTTACGTTGGCACAAAGTTAAATAGTTAAATGCAATTCGTAGCTTACGTATTTATAAGGTCGTCATGCAGATGAAGGTGATTTGAAGGAATGGTTTCGGTCCGACTGGCGATTTTCTTCCCAGGAGGAGGGGTTTTGGGAGGTCGTCCTTAACGAGGGGGTGGACAGACTTCGAGGAGTGAGAGCGAAGTGGGGTTTGGAAATACGAGCGATCCTTGAGACTGGATATCGGAGATTTTCTGGATGAACAATTGAAGTTATTGGAGTAACCAAGCGTTCTCTTAAGGAACGTTAAAAGGGGGAAATTAAATTACCACTGACGTGATATCAGGGGAGCGAGAACCGTTTCTTGTCGAACGGGCTCGAAGAACAATGACTTTTCTAAAGTTGTTATCCTCTGAACCATTGAACAACACGGGGGGAGGCTGTTGATTTGGCGTCTCGAGGGGCACGAACCTTGGCACTCAAGGACTTCTCGGGGTAGAGTTCCTAGGTGCAAAAGGGAGACCGGATCGGCGTGATGCATCGCGAAGATAATTGGGATCTGATTCAAATGCGAAATTCTATCGAGTAAATAGCCGGAGCCAGCCCCTCGGGGTAGGGGCAATGGGGGACTTCCATGGAATGTCCCGCTAGCGCTTCGAAAAATCTTATCTTCCCATAAGCCTAATTCAATCTGGCTAGATCGACGCCTGCAGGCAAACGGGGGATTGAACCCCCTTGATTAAACTTGGAACGGGGGAAGATAATACTCGGGAATGTTAGGGCGATAAGAACGCCATGCTACTCTCTTCTAGCAGGATACACGTGGTAAGCATGAGTTTTAATATGTGATAAAAGCGAGGCGCAGCCGCCTTATGCAATTCTATCACACCGAGAATTTACCACCCTCAGACGGTCCTGACCACCAAAAGTTCGCTGTGGTCCATGATTACCTCGGCCAAGTGAATCGTTTCTCTATTGTAAAATACCACATCGAGTGTGAGTATTTGACTAATTGGGCCGAAGTGGTAGCAACCCCATTCACGTTTTTCTTTGTAGTAATTGGTCAGAAGCCCCCCCCCCCCAGGTTACAAGTAACCAGGTTGCACAACCCGTGGTATCCCGTGCCTAGGCCGCCAAGGCAACTCTCCTCCCCCTTTGGAAGAAAGCCAGGACTCAGGAGCAAGAGTCTTCCCGTGGTGGAAAAAGCATCTCATACCTTGTCAAGGATGAGCTGTTACATCGTAAATGTTCCGATTGAACAGAACCTGAAACACACACCTTGTGTGTTCCCCGCTCTCACGTCCCCCAAGTCCTCTAGATTTCTCACGATAGTTTATTCTCCGGTCATTTTAGTCATAATAAAAGCTCTCAGAGGGTTTTAAAGTATTTTTTATTGGCCAGGTGTGGCCAAAAAAATTGCAGAGTACTGCAAATCATGCGATCCCTGCCAAAGGACATCTGCAAAAGGGCGCGTCAAGCCAGCTTTTCTTTCAGAAAATCCCGATCATCTCGGAACCTTTTTCTCGTGTGGCCATTGATCTTATTGGCCCCATTCATCCCCTGTGTAGTGACGAACACAGTTACATCCTCACTTTGGTAGACTTCGCTACTGGTTTTCCTGAGAAAATTCCCCTTAAGCGCATTGATAGCGTTTCGTGCACCGAAGCCCTCATTTCCATTTTTCTCGGGTAGGAATTCCGAAAAAGGTATTGGCTGATCGAAGAAGACAATTTACCTCCGTGCTTATGGAGTATGTCAAAAAGATCCTAATGGTAAAACCTCCGTTTACTACCCCATACCATCCAGCTGCAAACGGAGTTTGCGAAAATCTAAGTGGCACATTAAAAGCAATCCTCAGAAAATTGTGTATCGATCAGCTCCGAGAATGGCACCGCTTTTTACCCGTGGCACTGTTTGCGTGTCGTGAAATCCCACATAGGACCCTAGGTTTCACCCACTTCGAGTGATTGTATAGCCATAAGGTTTGAGGCCCCATTGCTATTTTAAAAGAACTTTTCAACAATCCCCGTCTGGATAACGATATCCATCCTTCTATTCGTATCTCCTAGACCTCCGAAAGCGCCTCGAGATATGTGCCGACATCGCATACCAAAATGATGAGGTAAATTTGGAGAAGATCGATCTTATTTCGATTTAAAGGCAAAGGAAAGAAGATTTAAGCCTGGCGAGGAGGTGCTGTTGTTACTTCCTACGGAGAGTAACAAACTCCTGAGCTAGTAAAAGGGCTCCTTTTCCGTTTTAAAGGGAAAAAGACCAGTTGATTACCTCATTCGAACCCCCTCATGAGCTAAGGATTTTCACATCAATATGTTAAAAAATGTCACCGCCGTGCGTGTATCAACAATATTGTGGCTCTCGATAAAGAGTCCCCTTTGGAAGCGGTGTATCCCGCGGAACCCCTCAATGTTGTGCAAGTAGTATGCATTGAACAAGATGGTGATTACCCTATCCCATCTTTACCTGGACCCCCGGAATCATCATCCCCCGTACTGGATGTCTTTACAAGGCTAGCGCCTCTTCAAAAGGGTCACCTGCAGAATTTGCAAAATAGATTCGAAGATGTCATCTCCGAGACCTCCGGTTTCTCCAATAAAATTAGGCATAACATCGTCCCTACTACTCAAGAGCCTGAGCGCTTGAAAAATCAGATATGTCCACAGGACGAAAAGGTAAGAGCCATTGTCGAGATACCCCTTCCCCGCATGAAAAACAGCTGATATCATTCATGGGATCGGCCTCCTTTTACTGTAGATTTAGCTCTAACTTCGCGTCTATTTCAGCCCCTTTAAGTGCCGTCCTTCAGAAGAGATCCCCAGATCCCTTTTCATGGAATCCTGAAGCTACTGCCAATTTCCAGGTTTTCAAGGACAAGCTAGCGTCCGCTCCCATTTTGAGGTGCCATAATCCTTCTAAACCCTTCGGCATCGGGACTGATGCGAGTGACGAAGGAATGTTAGATGCGTGCTGCTCCAATACTCCGACAAAGGTGAAAGCCACCCGGTGGCTTACACAAGCCGAGAGCTACTGCCCCGTGAACGTAAGTACTCGGTAATAGTATGGAGATTACCAAGTTTATCATATATTTAATAGGGAAAGAGTTTATTGTCGAGACTGACCATCGCCCTTTATCGTAACTCCGAAATACTAAGAGCAAGAACGGACGTGTAATGCGATGGCTTTTGATACTCCAACAATATCATTTCAAAGTTTGGTATATACGTCGTACCGACAATTGTATAGCTGATAATCTTAGCCCGAATCCATTAGCCGACAATGCTGGCTAATTCACTAAATTATAGGTGGCCTGTAAACCCTTCAGCTAATCATGTATATATTATTTTTCTTCTTTTTAACTCTGTACATATATCTATAGTCCCTGTAGATACTTATTTAATATTGTCTTTGATTTTTGTTGTTTTTCTACTACTCTTTTAACAAAGTTCTAATTTTGTTCCATAATTTTAATGCAATTTTTTTTGTCTACCCATTTACATTCATTTTTTGCTTATATCAATATCATAGCCTTTTTGTAAGCCTGTCGAATACAGGTCAGGTCCCCCCTTTTTTTATCAGGCTGACGCCTTAATAATAATTCCTCCTATACAAATTTGCGATGTCCCTTATTCTTCCTTCTCTCTTTTAGAAAAGTTTTATCATATAGAAGGGAGGGGTGTAAAAGAACAACCTCTGACCACCCCCTTTCCCCAATTTATCAGACATCATGTAATATGATATCGCGCCATGGACGACTTCAATAAATGTTCGAACATTCTAGAACTTTGGACTTCTGAGCACGTTGGGAAAATATTTCCCAATCCTGCGAACTCTTCCCAAGCCTCTCCGCCCCCCACAGTGACGAAGGGTGAAAAAGCCGCTCTGTCTCCGGATTATGATATCTGGAGCTTGTAAATCCCTTCTCTAAACTCTCCCTTCCCTTTCAGAATCAGGCATACAAAAAAAGGGTTATTCTGTAGTTCGACGAGTCCAGCCCGCACTTCAAAGCAGACCTCATCGTATCGACTCGTGAGCGTTCGTCAGACAGCAGACTTCTCCAACCGTGATTCTACCAAAGTCAATTGGTAGCTTATGTGAACAGCAAGCCTTTGAATTTGCGCAACAGTCTCCCTTAGTATAATTGAACCGAAGAAAATATCCATCGATTACCTTTAATCAACAAAAGATTTCTCTTTCAGTTGAATTACGAGAATTCTCACATTCCCGTCAAACGTCATCTTTGAAGTTTGGCTATCTGCCTCATTCCGATCGTGCCCCACTTGCCTTAATCGGATCGTGTCCCACTTGTCTCATCGGTTGTTCCCCAATCGCCTCATCGGATTGTTTCCCACTTGCCTCATCGGATTTTTTCCCACTCGCCCCATCGAAAGAAGGACCTTCCTCAAAGTCATCGACCCGTAAGACTGAAACCTCCTCCATTATTAGTATTGTCAAGTTATCCCTTTTGATCTGAGCCTAGTTACACTAAACAATTAATTCCATTTGAGAATCCCCCCTCATAATAATTATCAAGAGACTATTTCAATTAAAATAATTCCCTTTTGCCTATTATTATTCTTATTTTGATCTGTGTAAATAAAATTATATTTTTGTTGTTTCATCTTTAACTAACCTTGAACAATACTCTTGGCCTATTCAAGTAAATCTCGCCAACCATTTATGCATTTTGTCTGATTAATAAGGATTTGAAACCCAACGCCTCAAGTGTGACCTCCTAGTCGGTCGTTAATCCCCGCGAACAGTCCTTCAACGGTTTGCGTTGAATATAGGAGTAGTGTATGGTATGGTAGTAGTTGTACCACGACAATATATATATATATATATATATATATATATATATATATATATATATATATATATATATATATATATATATATAAATTAAATAAACCACATTAAAAGAGAAAACTGAATAAATTTTTCATACAGTAATATTTATTACCTTTTTTCGAAAAAATCCGTGCAGGGAAGCGATTCGAACCATGGATACTGAGGCAGCGAGCACCGCTTTGATCACAGTTAAAAGTATGCCTTTAGTGCACTATGCTACGTAGAGAACCAAAAAATTCTCTGAATAGAATAGTTTTTAAGGATCATTTTTTCGCAGGTTCAGACGGAGACTATGAAAGAAATATAAAATTAATTGGGAATTCAAAGAATAAATGAGGAATAGTTAAACGCGTGGTAAACAAACAAATGTATATAATATCTCTCAAAGTAGCGCGAGAGAATGGTTAAGATGAACGCAATAAACCACTGTGAAAGAGAAAACGCAATAAATTTGCTTTAATAGTAATATTTATTACCTTTTTCCGAAAGGTAATAAATTTTCTATTTCTTTCGTAGTCTCCGTTCGAACTTGCGAAAAGTGTTCCTTAAAAACTATTCTATTCAGAGAATTCTTTGGTTCTTTGCGTAGCATAGTGCAATAAAGGCATACTTTTAACTGTGATCTTGAAAATAACTGCTTTCCGCTCGAAAACGAAGCCGTACAGGATGACTAAAATGCCGACAAACACTATTAGTACTGTTTTTACGTACTTCCTATTTATGTATAAATTATTCGTATATACGTTTCGTTATTGGAAGCCACTATAGAGCCGCACACCGGGTTGTTATTATGGGGGTGCTCCGGCCCTCCCTGCTCGCTTCGCTCGTGCCTCAGAAACAAGTCCTAGACAATTTGAAAGCCTAGCAAAACTAAAAACGTAAAAAAAACTCACGGTAAAACTTACTATTTTGTGCTGGGGAGATCTGGGATTAGCAGGGTTATATAGATTCGCTGCTGCTAATAGTAATTGATGAAGGCGGCTGTTCATGTCGGGGAATCGAAGCATGAACACCTATTGTAATCATACCGCGATTCTTTTCCATTCCTGTGGTACAGCTTCACTCTTAAAATCAGGCCATGATAGAAACAAAAGTCTATTAAATTAACGGAGAAACTAAAAAACGTCGTATGAAATTCCAGTAAACTGAATGCGCAAGAATAGCAAGCCGCCATATTTAAGGAACGATTGAAAAATGGGTTATTGATGGCAAATTTGAAGTCGGCGCTCTTTTAACTGCTTGGCTCGAAGGTTGAATTAATGGTTGCCAGTATATAAAAAACATTGCGAAGTTTTCGCACATAGAGAATTCAAGGTCCACGTATGTAACTATCAATATGACGACTTTCAAGGTATAATATCTTAAAAATATATACTTTTCACGCCGAACTGAAACTATATCTGCCACCTAGAATTCCTCAAAAGACAGTGAGTACTTGTATAACACTAAAAATACGGCGTAAATCTTCTGAAGTTTGACGCAAATTTTAATCGCGGGGAATGACCGATTCTGGCGGTTTATAAATGGATTGGGCAACAGTATTCAAGATATATTTGTTAAATTTATATTGTTCTTCAGAAATAGTAAGTAAAGTTATCAACCTTGCTAATAATGATTGATTCAGCAATCCTTCTTTCTATATAATTGTTGGATTTATAGATAATTATATTGAAGGAAGGATTACCCTTGACTTCTTTCAATAAGTAACATCAACTTAGAGAAGGTGTCTGAAAACTATAAGTGTCAACAATGACTTTGTAGCTAAATATTAACTGACATATGTGGAATACTTTTGTGTCGGATGTCTTAATGTTTTTATTTATGAAATTGTTAATGTCTATTTTTCTATTATCTTTGGCTTAACATATTGTACAAGTATTTATCAAGTTTTATGCAAATTTTATCCTACTACTGGGATCGAAAGGCAGAATTCTCGATATTTTCAGTGCTTCCATTACTTTTGTTTGCCTTTGTCAGAGATCTGAGAGAGAGAGAGAAGGGAAGATAGACGCCGCCTTGCACTTCAATGTAGAAAGAGAGGGAGACAGTAGACACCTGGGCGAGCTTTTTTGTCTGCGTTAAGCGTTAATGGAGGTGCGAAATTATGAGAGGCCGCGGTGACCTGAAATGCCGCCATCACAGGAAGCTGCGACAAGTGTCAGAGATGAATTAGGAACCTTCCCGCACTCGCGGTAAAAGGCCAAGCTTATTCTCGTCACCGAGGTGTCTGACCTTAGAACCCTTCCTTTCGGACGGAGGAAGGAAACCCCCATTCACCTGCACTTTCAATCCTCTGGCGCCAGAGTTGGAAGTCAGTATCCACCGCCCGCCCTGCCATGTCCCTATCTGCCGTTTGCACTTCCTCGTTCGTACCCGCTATTCGCGTCCCGTTGAACTCTGCACAATTCTCGCAGAACCTCTCAAGCTCCTGGTATTCTCGTTAATTCTGGTAAGTCTACCTGGACCCGCTTCCTCCCGCTCTTCGAACGCAGCGCGCTTAGTCTCGATTTAAGTTCACCCTGTGGAAGTGCTCTCTATATGCCCCCTCTCCCAGTGTAAAGCCTTCATCATCGGCTTAGTATACGATCAAGGTCATTCGAGCGTACCTCGATCAATATTGTTCGTTTGTTTGTTGCTTGTACGGTGAACTTCCTCACCAAGGCCCCACCCCCCTTTTCGGCCGCTGAGACCTGCGTACATCTCATGTGTGTATAGCTAGGTTTAAAACTCCTTTTAATCTTGTAAAATAATATTAATTTGCATACTAGGAGAGTTATTCTTGTACCCATTTTTCTGTTATCCCGGAACCTTCAAGATAGTTGACTGCGACCAACCTACATTCAGTAATTTGCGCTGTTTATATTATAGATCTACCACGCAATCGTAAAGGCAGAAAAGGTGTATTTGACCCAATTGTACCACAGCCTTATATATATATATATATATATATATATATATATATATATATATATATATATATATATATATATATATATATTCTGATAAAACTAATTAGGTCGTTATTATAGACACAGAGACCTGTGAACTGAAGAATTGTGCACTTGTAAACAAAAGTAAATCATCTCGATAATCCTTTTTAGTCGCCATGTTTTGTTTTACAAAAGTTCCTGTTGGTAAATCTTTGGATTCCATTATTCAAATCCTGCCTTATTCCAAATTACCATTGCATTTTTCCTGTCAACAAAGGTAAAGCTTGTTTTTGGTGCCTTAGTGACTATGCGTACAAGGTTCATGATTGTTTCTTTTGAAAAAAATATGGTCTAAGTATGGGTAAGCCTCTTTCCCCTATTCTATGGCAACCGGTTCATGGAAACTTTTCATACATACACCTCGTTCGTCCTATTTTACCTGACATGAAACATGATTAATTTATATTAATGATATCTATTACTCATGGCTTGTTAGGAATAACACATTTGATACTTTATGCACAACTAAACATCTCTCACTTAACCATTATATTTAAAGTTAAGTGAGACCAATGAAACGCTTTGTCTTTCCTTGATGTCAAATTAACTTAATTATAGACAAGAGCAACAAAGAGCTCAAGATCCTCTTTACGGCTACTCGTGAAGATTGGGGAAGATAAGATAGGGATGTCTTGCAAGGATAATCAGATTTAAAAAGGTTGAACAAATATTGGTTTTATTTCGTGTGCTTAATAAATAGTAAATGGTTGTCATTCAATTTGTTTTTAAACTTGTTTATCAGTGTGCTTCGAATTACAAATGCTGGCAGAGAATTCTAAGTTTATACGATTTTATTAGTAAATAAAATTTCCCAAGAAATTCGTCTGATAACGCTTTAATTTCAATTTATTGCCATATTGTTTTCAGCGGTTTCAAAAAGTAAATCAAATCTTATATAATTGACACCATTAATGATTTTGAAGATTTCTATAAATTCACCGCGAAAGGCGTCTATTTCGAGGGAGAACAATTTAAATTCGTTAAGGCTGTCTTCACAAGGTCTGTTTCATAGTTGTGGAATCAGTTTTTTTGCCATTCGCACTATTCTCCAATGCAACGATGTTCTTTTGAAGATAGAAAAGAACTGAGTTGGTTATTCCGCCTATATACCTAAATGTGATTTGAGTAATGGAAGCACTATTTATCAACTCTTCCAAATTTTCCGCAATAAATCCGTATTCGATGTGCCTATAAGGTAGCTATTTGGACATATTGCTTTGATAATTTGAAGTTGCTTGAAATTAATACACCGAATTACGTTCTTGTGACAAATTTTATAATGCTGACCTCCTAAAATAAAATCAAAGTTTAAATTTAGAAAGCGAATTTGCATAACTTTGCAATTATCGTAATAATTATTCAATTGCCTCAAAAAACTCATTTAGGTCATGCTCTATTTCTACTCTCTCTGAGTCGTGTTTCGCTCTCTCACAATCTTGCTTAGTAATCCTGAATATAAATCGTTTATGAAGATATAGTTCATAAGCCTGTTTTAGATCCAACGCAATAAACTACCTTTTAGCCCGTGCGCTCTAAGCTTTACCAAAAGTCTCCTATGGGTAACTGAATCGAGCAACTTTCAATAATAATAATAATAATAGGTAAATCATGTCTACCACTTTATGACGATCATATTTTTATGTTATAACATCAAAACATTCTAACAAATTCGTTTAACACGAGCGACGTATTTTGAATAGGTGTTGGATATTTTATTTTGCTTTATCCTAGTGATCCACGATTGTCTTTCCCTATAATAGAGTATTTTGTTCTGTTTACCGCAAAACAATTAATTCGAATCCCTATACATATTATTTTTCTTGTCATGACGATTTTGTAAGAACGGCTTTGGTTTTTCCATTTTCCTAACAGCCTATTATTGCTTTTATGATCATCGTTTTATCCGGGACAAGATTAACACATTTAGTCAGACGCCAGAAAGTGAATGAAGATGCGTAGTTGATGTTTCATGTATGATATGTGAAGCCAATTAAAATATGTATTTTTATGAAATTACTCCATTCGGATTTATATTTAATTAATTATTTGAATTTCTCTGCTGTAAATTTCATAACTTAATTTCAACTTTTCATGTCATGTTATGGCGTTTGTAGAGCTTATTTTTATTAATTTATTAGTTTAGCAATTTTCCATTATCATTATAAAAGTTTAGAAATGTATCCAATTTTATAAATATATCATATTTATTCATTTGGATATTCATCTGTGAAGTCAGTTCAGATAGATGAGTTTCCATTAAAAACAACCTATTGTTTACAATTGCTCAGACAGTTTTCTATCCACTTCACTGTATCACCTTGAACTCTGTGCGCTTATAATTTAGTTATTAAACGTTGATGGGAACTTTAACGAAGGCCCTTTGGAAGGATTAATGAATTATAACCACTACTTTACTCTAGTCGTATTCATTAAAAATCTCGTTAAAGAAGTTTTATAGATTTGTTAGGCAAGGGCGTTAATTACAAAAGCCTTGTTGTCTTTCTCTAAGTTGGTTGATTCCCTCTAAATCACGTCGTCCAGACCGCCACCAGGAACACAAAAAGTTTCATAGTCCTGGGTGCCCTGCTACAGAGCTTCGTGAGTTGCGCCTTCACAATAGAGAGAGAGAGGGGGAGAGATAGATAAACAATGATACCTTTAGCTTAGCTCTGCTCAGGATGACTTTCCGCCTTGCTGTGTCCTCATAAGATTTGGAAGGAGAGAGTGAGATAGATATATAGATAGTGAGTAACGAGGAAAAGTTGTTCCTCAAAGGACATTGCTGTCCATACCGTGGAGGTATTATTTTTGGAAGGCTCTAACCTATAGCTTAAGAGAAAGTAAGCACAGGCCAAGGCTCTTCCCTCCAACCTCTCCCACCCGCTTTTACGGGCATAGAAAGTGGAAAAGCTACCTGATTGCGATGAGAAAAAGAATCACAATCAGGAAATTTGAATATTATAGCTGAAACCTATTTTATTTGTTTCTATAATCTACGTTCTATACATATTCATGGATTACATCGTCCAGTCTAGATTTGAATTTTCCTATAGATGAACAATTCACAACCTTAACCGGAAGACGGTTCCATATAGCGCAGATCTTATACGAGAACTAGTTTCCGCAAATACTAGTCTGGAATGGGGCAAATCCAGCTTATATCCATGTTTACTGATCGGATTTGTGTTCAACATGAAGATGCTTCCGTAGGCCACGTTTTCCCCATCCTTAAAATCTTTAAGATCTCTATTAGCTGGCCTCGTAATCGGCCGGTCGCCAAAGAGAAAAGCCCAAATTCTTGAAGCCTACGCTGATATCCTTTGTGCCTAAGTCAAGGAATTAGCTTGGTGGCCTTAGCTTGGACACGTTCCAGTCTATCTATTTTCTTGCGCAGTGTAAGGGACCATAATTGAACGGCGTATTGCAGGTGAGGTATGACAAGAGAGTTGTAAAGGGTCTTTCAACAAGGATGCTTGAGCTTGGTCAGGCGATAGTGGCCATGTTAATAAAGCGACATCGGGCAACCTCACTGTTCACTATTCAGTAGTACTTGGCAAGTCACGATGGAAGGTTATAGCGTTAAACAGCGCGTTCAAATCATCAAATGTTATTATCAAAATCAGTGCTCCGTTTGACAAACGTTCCGCTCATTACGTGATTTCTATCCTCGCCACAATCCTCCTGCCGAGTCCACTGTTCGACGCTTGGTGACCAAATTCGATGCAAAAGGGTCGATCAACAATCAGCCAACACCCGTACGTCACCGAAACGCAAGGTCTGCTGAAAACATCGCTGCCGTAAATGAGAGTGTACGGGAAAATCCGAGGCATGCAATTTCTCGTCGTTCACAAGAACTTTGCCTTTCTGCGACTTTAGTTTGGTAAATTATGCGTAGGAACTTACCCATGAACTTAAGGTAAACGACCATAGACAAAGCCGTGTCTTCGCTGATTGGGCTCTAGAGTAGTTGGAAGTTACCCCAGATTTCCCCCCAAAAATCATCTTCAGCGACGAGGTCCATTTTTGGATGAATAGATTTGTGAACAAGCAAAATTGTTGGATTTGGGACGAAAACAATCCACATAATATACACCAACACCAGTTGGATCCCAACAAAGTCACTGTTTGGTGCGGACTTTCGTTTAACGGAATCATCGGTCCGTATTTTTTTGAGAACGAAGATGGGATAGCAATAACCTTCAACGGCGAGACCTACAGATCGATGATAAGCATCTTCTTGTGGCCTCAACTAGATTATATGCCTGATATGGATACTGAAGACATGGGGTTTTAAAAGAACAGCGCTACATGCCACACTGCGCAAGCCACGATAGACATTTTACACCAGCGATTTCAGGGCAGGGTCATCTCGCGCGGCGGCGACGTTAACTGGACACTGAGATGATGAGACTTAACGCCATTAGACTACTTTCTTTGGGGCTACCTTAAATCGCAGGTCTATGCGAATAATCCGCAAACAGATGATGTCCTCAATATCAACATAACAAAGACCATCCCGAATACGTTCCACCAAGCGAAGCCGCCTCGTCATATTCCAGACTTAATGACATAAAATGCATTATCAAATTTAAAATAAATTGAGTGCATATATCACACACAACTTGTTTTATTTACATTTAAAAATCGAGCGACCTTTTTAAAAGACCCTTTACAATTTGAGGACAATTTCTTTGTTATAAAAGCGAAATTGCCTCTTTATGTAACCCAATACTCTTTGTGCCTTTTCTTTGTACATTGGCACACTACCTGGAAGACCTTAGGTTGCTGCTGATTTGCACACCCAAGTCTTTTACAAGTCCGTCACCTCCAGAACTCTACCTAACAAGCAATAGTCTATTCGAAGATTGGCATAACAAATGTGCATCACCTTGCACTTGTTGGGGTTAAATGGCATCTGCCAAGTCTCCGACCCCTTACCTAACTTCTGAAGGCTGCTTTGTAGATTTTCCACACCTTTGCGCGAGCTCACGTTGCCTCCTAATTCTGTATCGTCCGCGAAATTGTATATCGAGCAAAGCAACCCATCGTCTATATCATTTCTATAGATGGTAAACAAGAGTGGACCGAGCACCGAACCCTGAGGGACTCCACTATTCACGGGAACCCATCTCAAGGCAACTCCGTTTATTCTCATTCTTTGTCGCCTGCCTGACAACCAGTTCTCGATCCAGCTGGCCACCCTACCTTTAATACCAGCCGCGCGGAATTTAGACATTAACATTCGGTGTGGCACCTTATCAAAGGCCTTTTGAAATTCCGGGTATAAGATGTCCACAGGCAGACTACGATCGTACTCACCCCGAATGTCGTGAAAGAATTCTAGTAGATATGTGAGACCCGATCGGTTCTTGTGAAGTCCGTGTTGAGAATCCAGGATCAAGTAGTTTGTTTCTAGGTGCTTTGCTATTTTCTTCTGCTATCATGCCCTCTAACATTTTGCCCACAACGGAGGTCAAACTTATAGGCCGATAGTTACCCGATAGTTTTGCGCTCTCCCTTCTAAATTATGGAGGTCACGTCCGCCATCCTCCAGCGCTCTGGTATTTCCCCAGTTTCTAACGATTTGTTAAAGATCCCAGTAAGTTGTGGAGCAACCTCACCGATCACTTCACGAAGGACTCTAGGGAAAAAGCCATCTGGACCTGAAGACTTGTACGGGTTAAGTTTCTTTATTATAGCCTCCACTTCCTCGTCGTCTAATATTATCTCACTTAGGTTCTCCATTTCCTTGAGATATATCCCAGGCCTCAGGGTGGGACCATCTTCTTCCATTGTAAACACAGAGGTGAAGTAGTCGTTCAACACCGTAGAGATAGACAGATTCTACTCTTGCAACGCGCCAACGACATCTCTTAGAATTGGTTTGTACCTATTTACGTGCAGGAAGAATTCCTTTGAGTTCTCTTTGCAGAGAGATGCAATCCAAAGTTCCTCATTGCGTTTAGCCTTGCCGTACCAATGTTTTAACAGTTAATATTTTTTCTATACTGCATGAGACTCTCATTGCTACCACTACTTCTCCATTTAGTGAAGCTCTTTATTCTCTTGCAAATTGCTGAGGAAATGCGCTGATTTAACCATTTAGATTGAACAGATTTTTCATCCACGTCTTGTTAGGAAACGAACCTGGACTTCTGGTTCATGAAGCGGTCTTTGAATCTTAGCCAGTTGGCTGAGGCACTTTCACCACTTACAGGTTCCAGTTGGGTTATCGCATCTCGTAGACCGTTGAGAGAGAGAGAGAGAGAGTGGGGTGGGAGGATATATGTATATGCTAATTACTTGGCTCTGTAGACTCTGCCAAATATTACATAGTTAACCTTAAACTTAATTCCGGTGGCAAAATTGGACTTTCATAGCGGTTATGAACACATCACTAAAATTATCAAAAACAATAGTTTGTTATCATTAATAATCATTTAATCAAACATTAATTAAGATTTATATAAAGGTGTCTGAAAGGCTTCATTAGCTGCGAGGTGCTCAATTTACTTGTCCTGTTTGATTCATAGTGAAATCGAACGGCTAATTAAAACGAATTGTAACTCCTTCACAGAGTCAAGCTCGGTCAGGGTGCAAGTAAACCAGAGCTATGGATTAGTTTGGTTTTGCATTTCAAATTGAACTCAAACAAACATGTCTTGAATCTGTAAAGCTCCTCAAATTAACTTTAACAATTCATTCTTTTTTTAACAGCTTCGTTCATAATTTTCTTTATAAATTTCAACAATGTGTTTCTTACACACGATCCTCATCAGCTCTCATTGGTATCTGACATTGGTATCTGGAAATGGTACAAGCCCAAGGTAAATCACCAGGAGTGGTGAAACCAAAGGATGGTCCTTCCTGATTAAATGTCCGTCCGTTCCAACAAAGCTAGGTTGTGTGTGGTGTTGAGGAGAGGGCGACCGTTTGAATGGAAGCATCACATGGAATTAGTTCCAAGAATATATGTAGGGCGGTGTTAATAAATAATTATAGGAATATACTAAGGAGGTCCTTATCCTTGCTAGCAAAACCTGTTGTTTTTAATTTCTAAATATTTAATGAAGAAAAATACAAATTATTTTGCAAAATCACATATGTAAAAGCTGCAAATTCAGTAATGGCCTTGAACTATTATGACTAATTGACGATCCTGTTTCGGGATCTGATAAGGCCCTTTATCAGCACCATTTCTTAGTCATATTTTGATGAAATTGTCCCTAGAGTTTTCGAAAGCGTCTTCACAGTCACGCAATTTGGTGTATTCTGCTCCAGCACTCGTGTCCATCATTTGCGTGGTTTGATCAAGCCTCACCGCAAAGACGGAGTTCAAATTACTTTACTAAAACTAAATTAAAGGCAACTTTTACTTTCCTCAAAAGTGCTCACAAGATCTGCCTGAATAATTAATCAAGCTCAAAGAATCACAAACTCCCGTTCTTCAGTTTGATTCTGGAAGCGGTTCGAGGTTGTCGCTGGTTTCTTTCGCTCATGAGCAGAATGATAGCGCTCGGAGAATAAATTGTTTGGGTTTTTGGAGTCAAGGCCTCGGTAAAATGTATTTACGCTGCGTTTAATTTTGTGAGAAAATTTAGTGACTTTCGCTTGGGCGAAATGTCATAGGAAAAACTATTATTTACTATCCATAAGAAAATGATCTCTGATCGAAGCTAAACGAAGAACCCTAAGTCAATTTTTGTGATGAGCCGAAGTGATTAATTAACATTCCTCAAATGAGCATCCAAAGGTAGCGAATGAACAATACTCACGATAAGTATAAATCTTTAATAGAAATTGTCAATACTAAAAGTATTACTGATCAAAACTAAGCATCTATAGCTGTCTTTAAAAAATAATTTCATACATATATGGCGTTCACTAAATCAGGGACTTGAAAGTTAAATAGTTGGATATGGTTGCCATTAACCCATCTCAGACTTCAAGGATAATATTCTCATGATTAAATTTATTGTTTCATCCACAACTCATCCATATCATTGAATTTAGTTTTTCTTATATCTTTCGATATATTCTTTCTTCGAATTTGACAATAATTTCTGTCACAAGTCACTCATTCTACCATTTTTTTAAGCTAAATCTAATTGCATGGTCCCTCCCTCCCTCCCTCCCTTGACCACAATCATAGAGAAATTGTGGTTTTAAGGGGATAATTGTACAGACAGAGTAGTTTGCAATGGAATTGAGTACAAAATTCGTAAGGAGCAGATCTAGAAGCATGGCAAAGTCGTAATTCTAGAGGGTGCCCCTAAAGTCTGCACACAGGCAAAATGCATAATTTCAATATAAAGAAATTGAACAAAATTTTATTTAATTTTAAATATTTTATTTAATTGAAATATTAATAAATTAGATTTTTAATTTGATTTCCACGATTTGTGATGCGAAGTTCGATGCGCTTTGCTAGATACATCCCATGAAAGCTCAGGTGTCTCGTATCTTTAGTTTTCATTGAGGTCACCTTCTCCTTAGGCATACCCCAGAAAAAGAAGTCAAGGGGGGTAAAGCATGGAAAACGAGTAGACCATTGCGGCCTTTATTATGCTTCCAGACTTTAGAGACAACCTGTATTCCTGTATGGCTTGAAACTTGGAGGGGAGGGGGGGGGGAACTCACTTCTCTATAAAAATTAGCACTTCACCAATCCAAATGAATTAGAAAATAGTACCACGCACCTCACTTAGCCCTCCCAAGCATCTCCGCCAAGCCTATCCAATATACCCTTTTAAATTATTTTATTATCTTAATGTCACTGGCACTGATGGCAGCCTTTTGGAAACCAACTTCTTTCACAGTTAGACTATCTTACTGTCAATGCCATAATCAAGATGGCACCTGGCTCTAAATGCGCACAGGTTTAACAGTCTTGGAAGGAGAAGCAAGGCATGTAAGGTGCGACCATCTTTAATCTACATATATGAGCCATCCATTGATTCCAAAATTGTATTTACTAAAATTGCGAATAGGTTAATAACTGCAATTGCGATGAAAATGATAATAGGAAAAATTTATATTAAAGAGAAGAAAATAATAATATTATTATAAAATTTGTGGAGTAATTACAGTAAAATGGCAAAAATACCGTTTTATTCTGTTTTCTTTACTCCAAAATTTGGTCTTTGTCTAATGAGTGGTCTACTGACTTTTAAAGACTAAGTCTAGTGCAGATTTTTCCAACTACTTTTATCTCACGGCACATCAAGCTAGGGAGTAATATGGTCGAGGCACACCATCATTATTTAAGAATATATTTAATCATATAATAATAAATGCTATTAAATGTTCATAAATTAGGCATGCTAATCATTTATTAATTTAAGGCATAAACAGCAAAAAAAATATAAAAAGAATAACATTCAGTGTATAAGAGAAAATAAAATAGTTAATTTCTAAATCCATATACCATTAAACAAACTTATCTACTTATTTAATTAACAAGGAATAAACCCAACAATGAAAAACAGGAATAGTATTTTCCAAACACAAAATATAGGGATTAAACTTCTTAATTTTCTCATTTATTAAGCAATTATATATCAATTGTAAACATCAGCCTTAATAACATACCTTCCCTAAATCTCCCGTAGCACACTTGAAGTCGCTTTAAGAATTAATCTTCTTAAATTTCTCAGACTTAAAAGAAATTATATATCAAATCTAACTACCAAACTTATAAATCTTGATATGCCTATAGACAAAAAATATTGAAATATTGGATTTATATATTGAAAGATATAAAACGAATTTATTGATATTAGTAAAAATCTGACAACTATAGCTGTGGTAGGAAACTCTGTCACTGCACTACACTTTATTGTGTCACAAGTACGAAAGTTTTATCATACATTCGTACAGTACCGAAATTTGTTCATTGCTCTTTCTTGTTTGAGGAAGAATCAACTTTCCTCAAATCTCCCGCGGCACACCTGCAGTTGCTTCGCGGCACACTGGTTGAGAATCGCTGGTCTAGTGGAATAAAATTGTTTTTGTTACAGTCATTTGGCCTCTAAGATCGAGAGAAACTCTTCTACCACACAACTTTCTACTTAAAATGTATCAGTCCTTAATAATTTGACCGCTCTTTCCAGTTAAATTACAGGGTGCGTAAGGTATTTGACGGCATCTGTTATTTTTTTACTATAGCAGCATAATATTTGAATTTATATCTTCTATATTTCAGAATTATTAATGGCTGACCCTATGCTTACACAAGAAATCAAAAGGGACGCAGTTATCGTGGCTAAAAAGGCTGAACATAGCAACTTAGAAATAGCACGATTTTTAAAAGTCAGCACCATCACACAAGGCTCAAGAAACGCTGAAATGGATGTCGGAAAACTTTCATGATCACATAACCCCTAAAAGTTGGCCTTCTAGCTTCCCAGATCCAATTTATTGGACTACTATGTATGTAGATTAGTTGAGAAAGAGGTTAATGAGTACCCTCATAACACTAAAGAATCCCTAAAAGACTCCATCGTCAGAGTGATGTCTAATATGAAAAAGAACCACTTGAACCTAGCATGTAGGCGAATCGGACATCGCATAGAAACCGTTATCGAAGCTGAAAGAGACTTTATTGAATAAAATTAAAAAACAATATGTTAATTTTTAGACTCACAACTTTTTCAGCAAAAAGAAAATTATTATCTGTTTCTAAGAGTCATTTTTGTGTAGGTATAAATCTGTCCTCAAATACCTTACGCACCTTGTAGTTGCATTCCGCTTGGGTTTTTAGAGTAAACGCAGCAACGCTAATTGTAGAATGTCACTCAAAGTCAGATTGATTTGACCTTTATTATTTAGATTTGACAAGTAAAAAGTAAAATTCACTTCCTCCCATTTTTGAATAGGAATTTAGCCATCCTTTATGGGGACAAAGAAAAATTACGCGAAAACCTCCACTTCTTTCTCACTTAGGTTTCTCTTTCCTTTTCCTCCTATAATAATGAAATAGTTCAGCGTTTGCAACTATATAAATAAGGTCACTTTACGCCAAAAAAGTAACGTCACCGTGTTCGGATGCAATAAAATTTGTATATAATTCTAGTCAAAACATTTTGGAGAAGACCTAAAACAGAAATGAAATAAATCGCCCATTTGCGTTGTTGTCTTTGATTTCTCAGATGTTTTCTGCCTTTTGGGTCTATGAAGTAATTGCTCCTCTGAGGTAGAGCGCACAAAAATTAAAGGCAGATTCACTTTGCTAAATGGACCACACATTAGACCACAAGCAAACCTTTTTATTACAATCATTTCCACAATAAATGCATATTAATTATGCTTCTCACTATTACAATGCCTCTGTGTATTTTTGCCATTTCGTTCATAATTGCTGGGCGGAGTCTTCTACTTAGTTTACTCCCAGCAGCAAATAAAAAAAATAATAATCAAGGTTAAATATAATAACTTGATAGGCGTTTTAATTAAGACGGAGCCTCACTCGCTTGGGACCTTTTATTCCGCAGTGAGGACCGACAGATTATCGAGGTATCCAAAGCCCTGGTGACTACTGGGTATTTCAGCCCTCGTGAAGTCCTCCATAATCGGATCTCTATCCATTTACTAACCACAATCAATTTGATTTAACATCACCATAAAGAAACGGTGCTTCCAATCTGCTGGGCTCCTGCACTCATCAAGGAGGAACTAGGTGTAATATGAAGTTAAAACAGTCTTTAATCTCGTCTTGCAAGAGTTCGTGTTCCCTTTTTATGCAGCAATTTAGGTTTGCATATCACAACTATGTAGCATATATCCAGATGACGGCTAAAAATTATGTAGTTGCTTAGGTTAAATTACGTTAGGGTTGGTTAGTTTTTTATATTTCAATTACAAAAAGCACAACTCCTTTTCAAGATAGAATTTGTTTCACTTTTGGTGGTGAAAAGTAAAACTTCGTAGCTCAAAAATGAGTGATTTACGAGGAAGTCGAAAGAATCAAGCCAAAAAAATAAATTATACAGTTTAAATGACATGTGGTCGAAACACTACAATGACGAATAATTGCAAAGATTTAGGCCTACAAGAAAATTACTTATTAGAAAGAGGAAAATTTGCGAATTAATGTAAATAATGGTTAAGTTAGGTTACAGGGAGAGAGTTAAGCGAATTTACATGGTAGATAGAAATATAGGAATTTAAAATTTATATTTAGATACATGCGGATAGTAACAAGGTCCCCCCATTCAAAAACTAATCACACCTGACAACTTTTCCAATGAAAAGAAGACGAGGAGTCGTGAAATTGATAGCAATGATGAGCGTCATTTACAAATGAAATATGGGTGTTATTGACCACTTGAAATCCTTACAAGCAATTACATTTATTTGGGGTCCGATATTTAATAGACCCCCGAATAAGAAGTAGTTAAATGACAGCCAACATTTCATAATTTATTTTACCCTCATATGCTATATACTACAATTGTATATCGATGCGTAAATTCATATAAAAATAATAAAATATCTATCAATAATATAAAACTATTTGTGACATTAATTTCAATTAAAATATTTTTCTGGAATCATTTGAATAATCATTTATTAAAATCTTTCAAAAAAAAAGGTGAAGTTAGGGAAAGGAAAAGGACTCGGAATCTGCGTAACCTGAGTATGCAAAGGATGAAAATATTGTGAACATTATGATCTAAGAAGGCGCACATTTCTCCTAAATTAATTCGATTCAGAACGAAGAAGAAAAAGGATTGATAGGAGAGGAAGGATGGTGGAAAGTTGCGGGTGGGACATAACCCGATTATCTAAAGAAGGAGACTACTTGGGAGATTATGGTGAATAGATGTGCTGAATTATCTCCGCTTCCGAACGAACTTGGCTCTTATGGTAGACTGACTAAAATCAAATTTCTGTCGAAAATCAAAGTTCGTCTATAGAAAAGGGTTTCTACGTGGCGAATATACAATGAATATTTCCTCATGAATGTAAAAGAATGATGAAATTAATTAGTCATACCGCAAAGAAAAAGAAGATAAACTGAACAATTTGTACTTCTTGGGACAAATAATTTTTCCTAATTATGAAAAATCGGTGCAGGGGCGAGGATCGAACCAAGCACACTAAGGCAACAAGCAACCGCTTTTTTCCGAAAAAATGAATCGGTTTATCTTCTATTTCTTTACTGTATAACTAATTGATTTCATCATTCTCTCGCGCTCATGAGAGGTATTCAATGCATATTCGCCTCGTGTTTGACTCTATTTCTCGTTTTTCATTTGAATTCTCAATATATTTTGTTATCTTACATTGTCCTTCGATCGACCTTGAGAAGCAGACCTAAAAAACTTATTTATTCGTTAGAATTTGTGTTCTCACACGTATTCGAGTGGTTTAAGAGGTTGCTTTAACTGAGATCAAAGCTGTTGCCAGTTGCCTTAGTGGGCCTTGTTTGATCCATGCGCCTACACAGCTTTTTTCGCAATTTTGAAAAAAATCTTTTTCCAAAGAAAAAAATGATTACATTTATCTTACCTTTCTTTGCGGTATGACTGACTCATTTCGTCATTCGCTCGCATTCATGATACATATATATGTATATATATATATATATATATATATATATATATATATGAATATATATATATTAGCTATTTTATAATAATAATAAAAACATAGTTGAAATCAATTTTTCTACATTACTCAATTATTTCTAGACATAAGAAGGGTAACAACAAGGTGTAACAACAAGAAAAGAAGGTACCCTAGGAGACCTTACGGTTAATTCAAAGAGGGTACCTTTGGACTAGCAATCAAGCAGGCACATGGCTGCTCAATTGTTTTGCGTCCCTAAACGGCCACTTTTCAAGACTTTGTCTAGTCTTGACTTGAACTGGTGAACAGATTCCCTGTTGAAAACTTCCACTGGAAGTGCGTTCCACTTACCGCAGATACTGTAAGGGAAAAAATTTCCATACAGATTGCGGTTTTAACGCTTTAGTTCAAGTTTGAAGCCGCGATTGCGCGTTATGTTCTCACTCAGTGTGAAAATATCCCGGTAGTCAACATTGTCGAACCCTCGAAGTATTTTGAAAACTTCGATGAGCTGACCACGCAGTCTACGGGTTTGCAGTGAGAACAAATTTAATTCCCTTAGTCTATCCTCATAACTTTTATGTCTGATAGAGGGAATCAGCTTGGTTGCCCTGGCTTGTACACGTTCCAACCTTGCAATATCCTTTCAAAACGAAGGACTCCAAAATTGTACGAGATACTCCAGGTGCGGCCGAACGAGGGAGTTGTACAGACAAAGTACTATCTCTTTGTTACGGTATCCAAACTGGCGCTTTATGTAGCCTAACATCCTTTGGGCTTTCTTCTCTGCCTCGATGCACTGTTTCGAGTACTTGAGGTCGCTAGTGATAGTAACACCCAAGTCCTTCTCAGTGTTACTCGATTCAAGAGCAGTGCCCTTAAGGATATACTGAGATTAGGGGTTTCTGTGGCCGATATGCATCACTTTGCATTTGTTCACGTTAAAAGGCATTTGCCACGTGTCCGACCACTCCCCAATCTTCCCAAGATCTTCTTGCAGGTGGAAGTATTTCCATCCTTTGCAACGTTCATACCAAGCTTGGTATCGTCGGCAAATTTGGAAATCTTGGCAACCATGTCACCGTCCATGTTGTTGACGTAGATGATGAATATTAGTGGTCCCAGGACAGAACCTTGAGGCACTCCACTAGTGACGGGCGTCGACTCAGAAGCCTGTCCATTCACCCCCACCCGTTGCCGTCTGCCACTTAGCCAGTTCTCGATCCAGCCGGCTACTTTTCCGTCTATGCCCAGCGCTCACACTTTCTGGAGAAGGCAGCAATGTGGTATCTTATCAAAGGCTTTCTGAAAGTCTAAGTACACCACATCCACCACCTTGTCCCGATCGTGCTCACTGAAGACGAAGTGGAAGAATTCCATAAGGTTCGTTAGGCATGACCGTTGCCTTCGGAAGCCGTGCTGGGAACTCCTCAGTAGCAGGTTTGACTCTAGAGACGACGTCATTTTGTCCATCATCATGCTTTCATGAGTTTAGCGACTATCGAAGTTAGACTGATAGGTCGGTAGTTTGACGGTTGGCTTCGGTCTCCTTTCTTGAAGATAGGAGTCACTTTCGCTTCACGCCAGTCTCTAGGAACGCATTCGGTCCGGATTAACATGTTGAAGATTGCGCTCAAGTGTCGTGACACTTGATCACGCACTTCTTTGAACACTTTAGGTATAAACCCATCAGGGCCAGGTGACTTATTCGTCATTAGGTCACTGATCTTCTTTTTCATTTCCCCTTCGGTCAAGTCCATATCCTCCAGCTTTTCCCCCGAGTAGGAATGCATTAGCTGGGGGATGGGACTACACTCTTCAGTAAACACTGAAGAGAAATAGTCGTTGAGGAGGTTAGCATTTTCTGCATCTAAGTGCTTTAATGCCCACTCCTCATTTCTCAAATGGCCAATCGTTCAACGGATTGGTTTACGGCTGTTCACATATCTAAAAAACTATTTACAGAGTCTCGCCACTCGGAGTTCCTCAGAACGCTTAGCCGCCCTTATGCTGGACTCCACTCTCCTGGCTAGCCTCCGATATTCGTCAAAGTCACCCGAGATCTTTGATTGCAGGTACACAGTTCTCTTTTTCCTAAGCAGTTGGCCGATTTCTCGATTAAACCACTTTGGTTGAACAGAAGACCGACGGGGACATTTCAGAGGGATGAAACGTGATTAAAGACTCATGAATGTGGTTTTGATACTGTTCCATGAGTCTTCAACAACATCTCACATTTCTAGCCTCACATCCGTCAGTCCAGCACGAAGACCTGCAAAGTCTGCTCTTTTCAAATCGAGTTTCCTCGATTTACTAATTGCAGGCCCTGCCTTCGGGACTTTGACTACCAATCTAATCAGTCGGTGGTCACTGCCACCGAGTTCTTCGCCCACAGAGAGGTCCTCAACGATGTCATCCTCAGAGGTGAAAACCAAGCGTAGAATATTGTCTCCTCTCGTTGGCTCTTTCACCCATTGAGTCTTGAATTCGTTTTTCGCGAACTCCAGGAGTAGTGCGTTCTCACCACAGGGTTCTCTGCTTTCCCAGTCAACTTGTGTGTTGAAATCACCCATGACGATACACACTCTGTCTTCAACAAGTTCTCCTAGTAGCTGGTACAGATCTCTGTACTTTTCAATGAGTTGGGCAGGAGGTCTATAAAGCACCAGGGTCCTGTATTTGGCAGGACCTATCTCTAGGTCAACACCTAGTAGTTCATGGTCGGATACGATGTTGCAATCCGTCGAGTTGAGAGTATCGTTGAAATACAACATCACACCGCCACCCTCTCTGTCTGGCCTATCTTTCAGGAAGAGCTGGTAACCGGGAATCGTGAATTCACCTTCAAAATCTCGGCTTGAGGTTTTTATCCACGACTCCGTTATGGTCACCATCTCAGGTTCCTCTGTTGCCACGAGGCCACGGAGCTCAAGAAACTTATTCCTGATTGACCTCGCATTGAACAGAAGAACTTTCAGGGAGTCCCTTAGTGTAGCACTCCCTACGCTCTTCCGTTTCCCGGCTTCTTTTGTGTGGTAGTACCCCTCTTTGCCACATCTAAGAACGTCGTTCCAGGAGTGACACGGGCATACTGTTTTATGTACGCATTCACTCTGGATCGGACGCTCCTCTGCATCCGCTCTACGACATCCTGGATTAAGTTACAGAGTGCAGCCTTTCCCTTGAATGAAAGGTGCACTCCGTCCCTTTGGAAAAGGTCGTTTCGACCGTAAAAAGTGCGGTGAGGATCCAGAAAGAAGACCCCCTCCGCCGTACAAAGGTCGGACAGGCGCTGGTTCAAGGTCACGTTCCTTGAGTGATCTGTCCGGCTAGGACCTCTTTTTGGGAGCATCCCTATAACGACCCGTTTGCGAGTTCTCAATCCGCTCCATGTGCCGCTATTCGTCCGACTGAGTCGTCAAACCTCGGCGTGCCGTGGCTCCCAACCAAGTAGCACTGACGGTCCCCGAATGGGCCATCGATTTCTCACCAGGTGAACAACGGAGCACGCCCCGTACTAAACTCATACTAGTTCCCTTCACGACGGCCAAGGTCTCGGAGCAGCGTTCAATGGATATCCAGCCACACCAAGAGACTCAACCCAAGGCTTTTTATTGGCCTGGCAACCAACCTGGGAACAAAGGGCCGTCACCTCGGACTGATGCTACCAGAGGCACCCGTCAACGGTCACCGGTAATGGTCAATAATTACGCGCCAGGGAAGGGGTTAACTGGGCACTACCCTCATCCCATTCATCGTGCCCCAACGCCTAGGACACCTCTAGTCCTAGTCTCTCGCAACCAGTGAGCGTCGATTGGCGTTGTTTATAGAGGTTCCAAAGCCTCTCTTCTGACGCATAAGGTAGCTGTCAGGTACTTATATGTAGATAGATGGAAAAAGGGTAAGAGTGACATGATAGGAATAGGGATTGTTTTTTTGTTGCTTTTTTTTCTTTTTGCATAAGTAGAATAGGATTAATGTAAAAAAAGAGGAAGGATAGAGTAGGATAAAGAAAGACGCACTTAGTCTGGAACCTAATTTCCGACCAAATCGACAAGGGAAGCCCTTCCAGGGGTACCAGAAGATAGGTACCCCCGCCGACATAGATCGAAAAGTCAAGGATACGCACAAGCGCTCTTCCTGCGACAAGGGGGCGTCACCCCTCTCCCTCTATTTTCGTATTTCCTCAAAAGAGAGAGAGAGAGAGAGAGAGCGTTCCCATCGCATCTTTAAGTACAAAACGCCCAACCGATCCTTAAGAAATAAATAAGGAGATTTTCAAATTATACCCTAACTCATACTGGAACACGAAATTAAAGAATATCAAGGGGCATACGTTAAACGATTAACGACGTCCTAAATTCAATGAGAAGACCTTCAGACAAATCTCCTTTCGAGACTTTCGCAAGACCTCTCGCATTGCCTCCAAAGATTTTAAAACTTTTTTAACTTACACACTGCTCCAGGTCGCGGAACGACATCCGCTCGGAGAGAAAGAACACAAAATAGAGTGATTAGGTTCTCCAATTTAGGATGACGTGGCATCAGAGAATGCCTCAGATTACCACTTTGCACCATCGAACAGGACAAGAAGTCCGACAACGGAAAGATATGTGAGACACTTTACGGACATCTGAAAGTGGCTCTGGTTAATATTATTGATAACCAAAGTAGCTACATAGTCAAATACAGGGCATAGAAACACGTCGAAAAGTTAGTTTCCATCGAATGAATAGAATTACTTAAAGATCTAGACCTATTTCTGAAAATATCTTCTCCCCCACCTCAATCACAGAAAATATAATTGTGATTTGTAGGAAAGTGGAGATCTAGGATGGATTAAACGACAAAGATAAAATTATGAAAGTGATATATAAGAACCACCAAGGAATTACAACAAATAAAATAATCAAATTAGCATAACACACACAGGTATTTAAGATTGTGCGTGCAGTAATCATGTTCAGCATGAGAATTCACTCCCATCCCGAGCATATGTAACGCGAAAAACATTAAAATCAAAATATGCTTTAAATGTTATAAAATGGAAGAACACCTAAAACGAAATTGCACAGAGAAAGACACAATATATTCATAATGCGGACAAAGACACCATGATTGGAGGGACTGCAAAGAAAGACCCATAGATTATGTCAATTCTAAAGAACTATAGTGAACAATGGCCTTCTCTTGCGCAAAATGGAGGGAAATAACCCAAATAAAGAAAAAGAAAGAAAATGAAAGGAAAGGAAACGCAACTTATATGGGAGCAACAAACGCCACTGTTAGACAAATGAACAAGGCACAAACAGTTCCCCAAGAAACAACAACTTATTTGCTAACGTGCATCATATAGATACCCTCACCTATTGAACATAGGAAAGTAAAGGACCTTTTCAATAACGCTCAATACATTGGTGGACAAGAATGGAATGAATAAAATGTGGTTCTCCGAGAATCCCCATCCCTTCTTTAGAAATCCTAAAACGTAGCTTAGAAATATCAACGACTTCCTGGAAAAGCACAAACGAAGATGGTGAAACACGAATCAATGAAGAAACCCTCGAAGAGACAAGAGACGATGGAAAGAGAGGTGACAAAATCATAAAGCCAACTGACATCAGACTCAAAGAGTACATCGGCGAAGCATTCCACCTCCAAATAGGGAAAAGACAAGAAGATATCGTTAAGGCCGTGAAAAAAGGCAAATGCAAGCGAGTATTTTAAAGGCAAAACAAGTAAGGAAGATTAAAATGGGATAGATGCAATTCTACTACAAAAAAATATACGAATCTGTCCTGGAGACTGTCAGCCAGGTAAACTTCAAAGGAGTGAAGTGTGGCAAATTAAGTAACGGAACCGAAGCCAATAAAAAATCCGACCATCAGACCTCTAAGGAGAAATAAGTATTTTAAGATAAATAAACAATGGAATCTATAAGGTGAAGAAAGCTCAACGTACTGCAAGCAAATATGCAAGGGGGAATGGGCAAAACGATAACACTCGGAAACATATTCAGAGAGAACGATCCAGATATCATATTAATATCTGAAGACGTAGTGAACTCAGAAAGAAGACCACCATGAGCACCTTGACAGGGCCGCCATAGAAATCAGAAGAAGCCTAAGATACACAGAAGTCAACAACCTGGATGAGGCATTCTTGACTGTTAATATTGAAACATAAATGACCACAATAATAGTTGTCACAGACTACAAAGTGCCTACAATAACTACCTCCACCTACACAACCTAATGACAATCTTTGGCACTGCTCACCCTACAATATTTGTGGGGGAGCTTATTGCATAGTGCAGAGCAAACAGCTACCCCACCAGAGCAACAGATGATATAATTTAAAAATGATGTTTGAAAGGAAGGTTTTCAACAGAATAGTACCGGACTTTCCAACATATGTGATAAATGGAACGATACCAAACTAAAATTTCAAAAGACTCAGAGTGAAGTAGAAAAGTAAAAAACAAAAGTGGAGTGATATTATCAAAGTGAAGTTGTGTAAGTGAAAAAAAGTGGAATACTAAAATACAAAAAGACTCAAAGTGAAGTAATATGATCAAAGTAAAATAAGGTTAAGTGCAAGTGAAAAAGTGAAAAGCTAAAATTAAAAATGAAATCAAATAAATGAAAATGGAAAATTAAATCATAAATAAATGAAAACAAATTAAACACTGCAACATATACATAAAAACAATATAAACAAGTTTATACAGCTTAGGATTTATCGGTTCTCATTTAATCTATTCTGATGAAGCTGCTCTACACAATATAGCAACACTAATGTCATGTTTTCATTATGCTGTGTTACGTTCTTCAATTTATAGTTCAGGTTCGTTCTTTTGGAGGTGAACATAGATTTGGTGGTACTCCCGTTCTCTGTATGAAGTGAATGTAAAAGTGAAAGTAAAGAGCCAAAGCTATAGAAGGAACTGAGAAATAGAGGGGCGAGTGATTCACAATCCAAGTTACAATCAGCAAGCCCACAAAATGGAATTGTTCTATTTTTTTCTATTTCTTACAACTTATGGGCCTCTTGTAAATCTTCTCCTTTCGTCGTGGCCTATTTCGTATTATCTTTTCTTCAAGACGGATGATTTTGTTTTGGAATTTCAAAAGGAAGGATTAGTTTAATTTAGCAGTACCAAGCCTGACCTATATAAGCGTAAGAAAAATGCTTTTTGAAGAAAAGGAAACTGAAAATAGAGGGGAGGGGTGAAGGATCTCAAAGAGACCCCATTTTGCCAACTTTTACAAACGCTAAGAGGTAATATTTAAATAAGAATGTAAAAAAGTCGCATATTTGAGCGATTGCTGAAAGAGATTCCAAAACCGATGCTGAAAATAGCTCTAAGCGTTTCGTCTTGTTGGATAGATCAAATTTAACTTTTAGTAATAAACAGCCGCCTGAGATTAATTATTGCACTCTTTTTGAGAAATTTCAATGGCACACATTTCCTACATATTATTAAAGGGAGTCATTTTAAAGCAAAGGGGTAAGCCAATATTTACTTGATGCGAAGTTTAATTCAGGGTTAGTTGGTTCTGTTTTTTGGATGATCGGGGACTTCGACTTTAGGGATTTTAGCCTTGTGGGGTTATTCGTTTAAGGATTTTGCCTTTTAGGATTATGTATGACCCGGATCCAAGCGAGTCAACTTCAGTCGCAAACTTGACAGTCTCATCAAGTCTGTCGAGAACCTCGTTCCGGGACTCAACGAGGACGAAAAACTTTCAGCTTAGTGAAGACTACTTTCTCACTCTGGTTTCATGGCGCTCTTTTGCCACGTCACTAGCCTCACATTGGGGAACTTTCCACCAGCTATCGATTCTGGTATCTTCGCATAATTAAGAAACAAGAACAATAATCTCTTCCTACCTTCAACTTATAACCTGGTGGACACCCGCTTCTGCATTCTCCTTGGCGGTAGTGGATTGTTCGATGCCTTTTCGTTTGATATGGTCTCCACTTCTTTCTGGACAGTGTCTTAACTGTCTTTATTAGTCTACTATTCTAGAAGACAGGACACCGCTTCCTATTGCTTCATCATATAGAAATGTATTAGGTCAAGACTACTACTACAAACCATTTTCGCTGGAATTCTAGCGAATGCTCGCTTTTTCTAATCAGAAGTGTCCGTCGTATCCCCCGTTTTAGGCAGGTTTGTGTGCAGAAATATTCGCTGATTTAACAAAACCAGGGCTGGGAACTGAAATGAATATCGATTCGAGTTTGGCTCTGAGTTTGACATTTATAAAAATATCAATTCGGATTTCGATTCGAGTTCTCTATATTATTTTTTTCGATTCAAATTTTTCGCCTTTTCGATTATTTAATTTGGATTTGGATTCGAATTCGATTCGAGTTCGAGTTCAGCCTGCATTTAAAATGCTTAAATCTATTATTTCAGAATTCTAGATGTTTTTTTCTTGTAAAATATAATTCATAACAAAGTGACATATAAAACCTTTTCCCTTCTTATTACACATTTTCCTTGAGTTAAGGCAAATTCGTTATTTACTGTGAAATTTCTTGTTTACAATAGCTATCCATATATACCAGATGCCCAAATTCACTGTGTACTTTTCTATTCAAATTAATGAGTAAAATATTCTCAAAGTACCAATTCACGGGAACCGTATGCAAGGATGAAAAATCCGCAGTCAAATTGTTTTTAATGGGATGTTACATACTACATTTTTTTCTCTATTGAAATATTATTAGCGACTGATTTGGACTGTGTTGTGCCTTAAATCTCGTTTCGGTCTGTTGATTTATTTTTCGGATTTTTCTACAGTTTTTTTTTTTCACCAAAGAATCAGCGAAAGCTAAGTTGCTCATATTTTTTTTCTTATTACTACTCAAGTTCTTTCTTTGTTTGAATAAGTGATGGAGTTCGGGGATGAAAGTGAGCATGAGTGTCGGAATGTATGCATTGATTGTGGTATATTTGGTGAGGGGTATACATGTGTTGTATGTCGCTGCGTGAATCCATTGTAGATTTAGAGGGGATGAGAATGCAGGATTTAGACAGGATATGTAGGCTGGAGGGGTTAGTTGCTGAGCTCAGGAGGGAACTTAGTGTTAGGCCTAGAGCTGGGAATGGGTTAGGTAGTGAGGTAGGCCAGTTAGATGTTTCAGGTGAAGGTAGAGGGCCGGTGGAGGAGGTAGGATATGATAATTCTAGGGATAGTGAAGTTAGCCCCCTTAGATTAGTTAGAAATATGCCTAGTGAGGATATGGGACAGTGGAGAGTAGTTAGGAAACGTGAAGCTATGGAGGCTTCTCCTGTTCTTTGTGAGAATAGGGTTGCCTCTGTTGAGGTTGTTAGCCAGGGAAAGAATAGGTGTGTGAGTCAGAGGGAAACAGAACCTATTAGCTTGACTAATAGATTCAGTGCCCTAAGAGAGGAAGTAACTGGAAGTGATATGACTGATGGGGGTGGGGGTGGAGGTAGAGTGACTGGTAGTTTGAATGAGAATAGGAGTGGGGATGGAGTTAGGTATGTGGGGGTTAGGAATAGGAGTTTGACTGAAGTGCTTGTGATGGGTGATTCGCAAGTTAAATATTTGGATAGGAAGTTGAATGCAAGTAGATTCAATGGTTTGAGGGTGTGTTTGTCGGGTGCTGGAGTGAGAGATCTGTCTGATAGTTATGAGGAGCTGGTGTCTGGCTGTGCAAGGGATGCGGTTGTGATTACACATGTAGGGGGGAATGATGTGAAGAAACTGGGTGCATGTGAGTTACGTGAGAGGTACAAGAGGTTGATTGAAAAGGTGAAAGAAAGTAGAATGAAAGGTGTTGTGACAGGTGTGCTTCCAAGAATGGATGTTGGGGCAGAATGGATTCCTCGTGCGATTGGTCTGAATGATTATGTGAGGAGGATGTGTGAGATGGAAGGTGTCATGTTCGTTGATGTGTGGGATAGGTTTGTTGGAATGAAAGAAATGTATGCGATGGATGGACTGCATTTGAGTAGGAGGAGGGTAAATGTGTTGTGGGAGGAGTATGATCGTGTTATTAGGTCTTTGCGGGTGGGGAACTAGATACTAATATTGGTCAGGGAATTATGAGAGGACATTATAGTACTGAAAGTAGAATGGACTTGGCATATAACAGAAATAGGTTCCAAGGCGATAGAGGTGAGGTCATTCAGGTTTTAAGAGGTGCTTCAGGCATAGGGGGGTAAATTTTTTTCTATACAAATGCTCGTAGTTTTAGAAACAAGAAGGATGAGCTATTTAGTTATATTAGCAATGAGGATATAGATATATTATGTGTTACTGAATCATGGGTTAATGAAATAGAATTTAGTGACACTATACATGAATTTGATTTACAGGGCTATAATATGTACATTAGTCAAAGGACAGGTAGGATTGGTGAAGGAATAATTATCTATATAAAAAACAACATTGTTTCAAGTTTAAATACTTCAATTAGGCTGGATGGAGTTGAGTCACTTCGGATAGATATTAGGTTCAGTAAAAATAGAATGGTGCATTTGGGAGCTTTTTACAGGCCACCTGGGCAGACTGATAATATGGATGAACTAATGATAAGGGAAATAAGTAAGAGATGTGAAACAGATGCAGTTGTTATTGGGGACTTCAACTTAAACTCTGTGGACTGGGAAAATATGATAGGTAGGGATAGGACAAGTGGCATGTTCATAGAATGCTTTGAGGATCATTTTTTGAATCAATTTGTTAATGAGCCAACGACGGTGGACAATATATTAGATTTAGTACTTTCTAACAGTGATCATTTAGTTCAAGAATTGACTGTTGGGGAAGCATTGGTAAATAGTGACCATCAGATAGTTCGTTTTAACTTGGGAATTGAGAAGGGTAAAATAACCGAGAATGCTGTACAAGTTCCAAATTTTCATAAGGGAGATTATGTAAAACTTCGAAGCTTGCTAAATTTGGTAGACTGGGATGTAGAATTCAGAGGTAAAAATGCTTATGGGATGTGGGATACTTTCAAGCATATAATAAATGTAGTCCAAGAACAATATATCCCAATGAAGGCCATTAGGAACAAAAGTAGGAAACCATTACGGTGGAATCAGGAGATAGCTAGAAAAATTTCAGAGAAGAAAAGGGCATATAAAAAATTACAGGTAGAAAATAATATTCAAAATTTAAGTGATTATAGAATGGATAGGAATGAGTTAAATAAGATTATAAATAAGAACAAAAGGGTGTCAGAAATTAAATTAGCTCAGAAGAGCAACAAAGATCCTAGAAAGTTCTTTAGTTACTATAAAATTAATAACAAGTCTGGCAGAGTTAAAATAGGACCTATCAAATATGAAGGGGTTGTTAGAGAAACTGATGAGGAAATAGTTGAGGTACTAAATGGTCATTTTGCATCAGTATTTACCGAGGAGAAACTAAATAGTCTTATGTATAGTACTCATGGGTCAGGGAGAGAGGTGTGGATCGGAGGACGATAAAAGGACTAATAGGTGAGCTAGATGCTACGAAGGCCTCCGGCCCTAATAATATTCATTCTAGGATACTTAAAGAAGGGGTAGAAAGTATCTCAATAGCTCTGGACAAGTTATATACTAGGTCACTGGAATATGGAGAAATACCCGATGATTGGAAGAGAGCGAATGTAGTCCCCATTTTCAAGAAGGGTAGTAAAGAGGATCCAAATAACTTTAGACCGGTTAGCCAAACTCCTGTAGTCTGTAAAATTCTTGAGAAAATAGTTAAAAGAGGGATTTGCCAACATCTAGAGAGGGAGGGGTTAATCAGCGATGCTCAGCATGGGTTTAGATCAGGTAGATCATGTTTGACTAATTTACTAGACTTTCTGGAGTTTGTAACAGATCAAGTAGTTAAGGGAGAGAATGTAAATATAATTTACTTAGATTTTAGTAAAGCATTTGATAAGGTACCACATAGGAGACTAGTTCATAAATTAAAAATGATTGGGATATGTGGAGGTGTTTCAAATTGGATAGCTGAGTGGTTGAAAGACAGGAAGCAAATGGTAGTGCTAAATGGTGTAAAGTCGGAGTGGAGGGATGTTATCAGTGGTGTTCCTCAGGGATCAGTTCTCGGTCCATTATTATTTGTCATCTATATAAACGATCCTGGGGAGGCAGTTAATAATTAAGTGCCAATTTTTGCGGATGATACCAAATTAGCAACTGTAGTTAAAGATATTTATGATAATTTTAAGTGCAGTGAGATTTAAATAAATTGTTATCCTGGGCACAAGAGTGGCAAATGACTTTCAACCTTGATAAGTGCAAAGTTATTAACATGGTGAAAGATAATAGAGAATTTATCTAAGAAATGGATGGGCATTAGCTGAGCTCAGTAGCGAATGAGAAAGATCTAGGAGTAGTAATAGATAAGTCATTAAGGTTTTCTAAGGAGTTTTTTGAAGCAAGAAATAGGGCAAATAGAGTGCTGGGTTTCATTAAGATAAATGTCAGTCACAAAAGTAAGGAGGTTATTCTTAAACTCTATAACTCTTATGTTAGGCCACATCTAGAGTACTGTATACAGGCATGGTCCCCACATTTTAGACACGATATTAACCGTCTCGAGTCAATGCAACGGAGGGAAACAAAGATTATTCCTTCCTTGAGGCACCTTGAATATATAGATAGACTGAGGGTATTAAATATGTTCTCGTTCGAAAGGAGGTGTGTGAGAGGGGATATGATTGAGCTCTTTAAAATTTTTCCGGGATAGATAAATTGGATGTTAGATGATGGAAATCGGACTACAGGTCACCACTTGAAAATTAAAAAGCAAGGGTGTAGGTTGGATTTAAGAAAATATTTTTTCACCAATAGAGTGGTAGACTTCTGGAAAAAATTGCCGTGGGGGGTAGTAGGTAGTCCAAATTTAAATGTATTTAAGAGTAGGTTGGATGAGTTTATGGGGAGGGAAGGTTGTGATGGTTCCTATGTTTTGCATATATTAATATTGTTTGTATATATCTATAGCTGCATGATTTAGTTTTTGACAAGCCTTGATTGGTGATACCCTTGTTTCTGGATGCAATCCTCTGGATGTAGTTTTCCTGGGAGTTTAGGTGCCTTGAAAAAAGAGGCCGTTTGACTCGGATGACCTATGATGAGCCCTTGTGGCTTTTGTCATCTGTTATATTATATTTTGGGAGAATTTGATTTTGTCTTCCCCTGGTGATGGTGCTTTTTGTGGGTGGGATTTGACGGATGCGGATGACCTTTGATAGGCCCTTGTGGCTTTTGTCATCCATGAAATTATGTTATTATGCATAACAATACAGAATCCACGAAGTATTTTTAAACATTGTACACTAAAACATTGTGGAAAAAAACTGGTAAAGCATGTATTACAAATTTCCATTATTATAGTGAAAAATTATGCAATGAACATACAGAATACAAATAATATCTTATAAGAACAATTTAAGCGCTTTTAAAAACAAACTTGACAGCCATATGATGAATATATTTGACATAAATTTGAATTTGAAATCTCTTAGGGATTTAAAAATTCAGAACAGAACAAAGGTTTAGCTTTGAGTCATTCTTTGATTAGCAAAACAAGATTAGGACTAGGATTAGGGCGAAAGATTAAAATATACATTTACCTACTATTCACAAGTTAAACCACTGTTATTTCTTGGAATTCATCAATTATTTTATTAATGATACTCGATGTTTTCGCTTCGAACTTATATTACTATCGATTCATGTTCGAAATCGAGGTTTTTTCATTCTTTTCGGTTCGAGTTTAAATTTCGATTCGAGTTTTCAAAGATTTTTCAGTTCGAATTTTTTTTTTCGATTCGAGTTTGAAAATATATAGATTTTAAAGGTTTATCGATTCGAATTCGATTCGATTTCCCAGCACTGAACAGAACCCATTCAAAATCAGTGAGCAAATTAGCCCCATGTTCTTCCTAGATGGCGAACTTCCTCTTTCGTTGTGAAACAAGTAAATGATCAGGAGAGTTGTGCGGTATCGCGTGCGGAAGATTCCGAATAATTTCCTGTTTTAGTTAATCAGTTCAAGTATTAGCTTTAACTAATATTTTCATAATTTAATACATACCTTCACACATTTTCATTATTGTCACATACTTTATTAAGGTATGTTACCCCCACCGGGTTACTTAAAGGAGTAATATCAAGTTAACCGTTTTCGTATACTGGGTGTGGTAAGAGTCCTGTTACACTCGTTACGGCGCTCTCAACAAAGGACAAAGTGAAGGTTTTGATGACGTTAGACAAGTTTCTATTGTTTGAACATATAAATATGTGTTTATATTGAATACTAATTAATTTGACTGCCTTGGGCGTCGAGCACTTGCTCCAAGCGATATCTGAAGGCCGCGCACACGGTCCGCACGAAGTCCTTCCTCATGCTGGCCCACTCGCGAGTGACGGAGGACTCCAGGTCATCGATCTTGCATGGGCCTAAAGGCTGCTGTTGAGGGTATTGAGGGCGGATAATTCCGGCGGCCAAAAGTCCCTCGACCAGAAGTTGATGTTCGGCCCCAACCGCTCTTGCACGCTCTTGGCCGTGTGGGTGGTGGTACTGTCCTGTTAAAAGATATATTCCGCCTTCTTCGTGATATTTTTCACCCAGGACAGGACTTTCGTTGCTAAGATGCCCCTGTAATCGGCATAGGTGAGCCTGTAATCGGCTGCAAACCACACCGACGGCATCGTTTTGCCATTCGAAGCCACGATGCCGAGCATCATCAACTCTAGTGCATTTCTCTCCTTTACAATTAGATCATTCGCAGCAAAATGGAATTTTTCATTGTTCGATGCGTTTGTAACCAATTAATTATATATTACCTAAGCCCCCTATCCAGACAGCCCTTCTCGTTGGTTCTTGAATCTTTAGATAATGAAAGGTAAAAATTTTATTCCATACACTCCTTCACGCCTCTCTTTTCCCTTACAATCTACCTAACATCTCCGTAGGAAAATATTTCAAAATAGATTCCTAATGAAAGAGGTGAAATTAGGAAAGGGGAAATTGTGTTTGACCGATATAATTAGATCCCCGAGGAGACTACTTGGGGCTATTGGAAAAAGAAGGTTCGTCAATATCCTAAACCTACGCCTACCACTTTTCTCTCGTTAGTCACGGAATGGTCATTGATCTTTCACGCAGCGCCACTTTATCCATTTCTTCGCCACATTCAACGGCGAATCTCGATGCCATTTATTCGACTCCATATTCTCTGTATTTGTTAATTTAATTAATTTCATTTAATAACAAATCGCCAAGTTTGTCTAATCAAAAGAAGATATAATTTTATTTAATTGATGAGTCTCACATGAAATGCAAATGCATAGAATGGCGAATATTTCCTGTTATTATGACGATAATAATTTAGTTAAATTATTTCCTTATTAATGGGGGGTAGGAAATAATTGGATCATTTGTTTCTTCATATTTACTAAAAGTGGCTCGGCTGCGAACGAAAATGAGCGTGACGGATCACACAATCGGGTTTGAACGAAAATGAGCGTATGAGCGAAAGTAACGGATCTCACCTTCGGATGTAAACGAAAATGAGCGTAAGTGACGGATCTCACACTCGGCTGCGAAGGCAAAGGAGCGTAAGTAACTGATTTCCCCCTCGGATGTGAACGAGAATGAGCGTGACGTTTCTCAACCTCGGTTTTGAACGAAAATGAGCGTACGTGACGGATCAAACCCTCGTGTGTTAGCGGGAATGAGCGTAAGTAACGGATCTCACGCGTGTGAACGAGAATAAGCGCAAGTGGCGGCTCTGCCAAGGCCTTCGAGTTGGTAAGTCTGCATTTCTGGTTCGTTGATGGGTGACAATGTTTGGATGTAGAAACGCTTTCTCACTGTTTTTCTGCTCATAGGATTATTTCCATATTCTGTCTTCTTCCTCTCTTTCTTCCCTTGCCTCAATACACATACACAATAGACATTTCGATGTATTTACACTCACGGGAGAGTTATTTTTTTGCCATGAAATATTCCCCTATTATCTTAATTTTCCTTCTCTTGATTGGCCAAATGATTATCTGTATTTGCTTCTCTTGATTCACCCTGTTCAATCTCTGTTTGCCTTGTCTTTAATCACCCTGTCCCATCTCTGTTTGCCTTCTCGTGATTAGATTTGCCTCATCTGTTTGCCGTGTTCTTTTATATAGTCACCTCATGTTTACATTGCCTTATCTTGATTCACTTCTCTCCCCTTTTTCTTCTCTTCATTTACCTATCCTATTTACTTTATATTTCTCTTCTCTTGATTCCCCTGCGCCATTTCTCTATAATTCCCATTATTATCGGATTATTTCTATGTTATTACTAATTCTCTTCTCATGATTCACCTTCTCTTGATTCACCAATTTCATCTCTGATTAACTTCTCTTCATTACTCATCTTATAAGTATTTGTCTTCTCTTGATTCATCTATTTTATTCTATTTTCCTTGTTTTTTCTCCTATTAAACACTCTTATCTCCGCTTGTTTTCTCTTGATTGACCATCTCATTATTTTTTTCAATATTTTTATCTTATTATTTCGATGTTATTGCTATTTTCCTATCTTGATTCACCTATTTCATATCTTTGCCCTCTCTTGATTTGCCTATCTCATCTCTGTTTCTTTTCTCTAACTTCACAATGTTATGTATGTTTGCCTTCGCTTCATTCACTTAACTAATCTCTATTTACCTTTTCTACATTCAGATATTACATGTCTCTTTTCCTTTCTTCGATTCACGCATTACAGGTCTGTTCACCTTTTCTTACTTCGCCTAATTCTTCTATATTTGCCTTTTCTAGATGCAGCTAATTTTTCTCTGATTGTTTTGGCTTAATTCAGTGATCCTATCTCTGTTTGCCTTCACTTGATTCACATACCTTTTCACCGTTTGCCTTCTCTTGATTCACTTATCTCATCTCTGTTTGCCCCTTTTAATTCATTGGTATCGTCTAGGTTTGCCATTGGCTGATTCACCAATATCAACTCTGCTGCCATACAAATTCACACTTCATTTCTGTTTGCTTTCGATTGATTCACTTAATTCATATTTGTTTGCCTTCTCCATTTCACCTAGTTATTTTTACCTTCTTTTGATTCCCATGCTTCGTCTCTAGTTTATCTTTCTTGATTCGTCTATCTCATTTGTGTTTATCTTCTCCTGATTGAACTATACCATCTCAGATTGCCACCTTTTGGCTTTTTCTTGTTTACTTACCATTGTTTAACTTATCTCATCTCAGTTAGCAGTCTCCTAATTTTCCTATATCATCTCTGTTTACTTTTTCTTGATTCACCTATCTAGTATTTGTTTGCCTTCTCCTCTTGATTGACCATCCTTCAAACTCATCGATTTTGCATTCTCTTGATTCATCTACAAAACCAACTTTCTTTCTCTTAATTCCCCTATTTTATCTTTGATGACTCCTCTTGATTCCCAACTTTATTTTTATTTACTTTCTCCTAAGCAATATCATGTTTTTGTGCCTTCTCTTAAATCTTCTGACACATTTCTGTTTATCTTCTCGTGATTTTTAACAGCTGCTAAAAGTTGTCGGACACCTAGAATATTTTTTATTCCTTGAGTCTGTCTATGAATATTCTGGTGTAGTTTGCTTGCATATGTCTAATACAACTGGAAAGCAAAATAAAAGTACAAACTTCCTTTTTTAAGTTTCTAAAATGGCTATGCTATTGAAATTTATGAAATCCTGGTATCGGTATATGGAATGAAACAATCAAAATGTCTTCTCATATAACCTCATATTTGTTGATTAATATATTCTTATATGTTGACAGGCCCAACTAATGATATGATAATAGCAAAAAACGGTGGGTGAAAGAAGTATGATACGCATGCTGTAAGAAGAGGATCTTAGCTGTCGAAAAATCGCCCAGAGGTTCGACCTATCACATTACGGTGTTGCAGAAGTGTCGATAAAAGTGCGAGAAAATGGGAACATCCAAGACCGACCTCATTCTGGACGACCCAGGGTTAATACGCAAAGTGGCGACAGTATTTTTTGCGTCTCATGAGCCTTAGGCATCATAAGAAAACTGCAGTACAGCTGCAACATGAATGAATAGAGGGTGGCGAAGTTAATGCATCCGTCAGAACTCTCCGTTGTAGACTATTTGTGCAAGACGTTAGGTCGTGTAAAGCTAGCCAGATGCCGCTGAGTAACCTTCAGCAGAAGTGACGTCGACTGGTTTGTTTACGTGCTTGCTGCAACTGACCCATGTGTCAGTGGGGACGTGTCTCATTGTCCAACAAGTCCAAGTTCTAGTTGTTCTCGACACCCAGGAAACGTTAGAGTCCGCCGGAGTCCAGGGGACCAGTGGAATCGAGAGTGCATTGCGCCAACACTAAATCACGGTGGCCTCTTTGTCATGGTATGGGATTGCATCACTAGTTCAGGGGTGGCTGCCTATGAGTTCCATAAGGTACTAAGCTGTTCTAGGAGATTACATGCTACCCACAGCCCGAGAAATCTCCAGAAATGCCTGGCATATGATTTTCAAACACGGCAATGCTCCATGTCACAAGTCTGCGTCTACCATACAGTGGTTACAAGACAGCAATATGAGGATGACGGACTGAGCATCTCAGTCTCCGGATATGAATTCACTCGAAAACCTTTGTCAGGAACTGAAAGAAGCCATAGACATCGTCAGACGTCTTCCAGTCTGTAATATCACCGAGGAGGGACCAACATCGCACCTTAGTGCAGAACCTGCCTCGGATAATAAATGCCCTAATCAGTGCCGAGGGACTCTTGGCACGCTAATGAGCTTTCATATCAGTTTGGTATCTTTCACACAGCTTCATCTATTTATATGTTATAGGTATGAAGTTAATGTTTTTTTGTTAATTCTTGTTGCTTTTTTGAGGAATATATAAATTATCGCATATTACTCTTCCTTATTTTACAGTTATATTCATCTTAATATGCAAATAAAAACTTTACAACCCTTCTCTGTTTGCCTTCTCCTACTAGCCCAAACTACTTTCTGTTTGTCATCTATTATTTCGCCTTTCGTCTCTGTTTGTCTTCTAATTCACACTCTGTCATCTATGCATGTCTTTTGTTGCTTCATTCATCCCATGTTTTTCCTTCTCTTGATTGCACTAAATTTAGACATATTTCGTTTATTTGTCTCAGGTTAAAATCCACAATTATGGAAGAAGGCATTTATTACAATTGCGGTGTGAAGAATTGGGCAGGTTTGCATGAAAGTATAAAAAGAGTTACGACCTTTTAAAAAAAGATCCGATTGCCATTGAATAAAGAGCTCCGTGAGAGAAACAAAAAAATAATGGAAAAAGAAAAATTTCAAAGTTAGCCGAAATTGTAAAAAAGAAAGGCATGAAAAAATTGAGGAAGCAGTTTGGGATCATTTTTATATTAGTGTCGTAGAATTGCTCATAGTCTGGTCCAATAATTATTCTAGTCCTTGATCTGGACACACCGCTTTTGTTTAAGTAGATCGTATTGAGACCCTATGACTCCATCTACGATCATTATATATAAGAAGGCTTTAGTTCCTACTGAACGTGCGAAAGCTGGTTAGAGGCAGGTTGCGCCACGGCCAGGATTCTCACTATAAAAGTCCCACTTGTTACTGGGGGGAAGTTTGTGATTGTTAAATTCTAAGAGTGCATAATACAGGTTGAATAAATTAGCCGAAGGGATTCTTAATTTTAGTCTGGCCACGGGTAAGTCAAAAAAGAGGAGCCACAAATAAACACACAAACAAAAATAAACTTTACTTTACACCAAAATAATAATTAGAAGCAATAGTTAAACGGGCATTTAGGTAAATAAGGATTAAATATTACACCGAATTAGTCCGGGTTGACAGCAATTATAAATAATAATAAAAAGAATGGGGAGGATAACACTGATGTTAAGCGTCTAGATTTATAATAACTCAATGGGAGTATCAATCACTGTTAATTAAATAGGTAATTTAAGAATAGAAGGACACTGGGTTTACAGATTACCATTAATTGTGATGGATTGGAGAGACGACTACTCTAGTGCAGACGGGGTAGTTCGTGTGGCGTTAACATGAGTTCTCGGGAAGAGGGGGGATAAGACGAAGGGTTCGGGGCTGCTGACTGCAGTTCCGGTTAGTTCACTCCTAACTTGATGTGACACTAACAAATAGTAACTTCCAGTAACTATTTGGATGTTCCTTTTTCTTTCTCAAGTTAAGTTGAGCAACAGAGCGTATTCTTCTAGTCACAGACTTTGCGGGGCGGAATTTGCCTCAGGAACACTTTGAGACAGCGACCAAGTAAACTCAGCGGCGCTTTGGCAGTCCATACGTTATAGCAACGACTCTCGTTCAACGTGAGGGTTACGCGAGTAGGTTTGGAACACTTCTCCAGAGGGATAAACGGCTTTGTTATTTATACCGCGGACTGTGTGGAATCAAGAGAGAGATTCCATTTACGACAATTCGCTTATTGCAGCGCCTCCTGGATAATCTCCGTGGTATCATAAAGAAGGCAAATAGAATTTAGGCTTCTCTGTGAGATAGGCCTTCTTTTGTCAGACTTCCTGTCGCCTGTTGGGGAAGTTTGCACGGATAACGACTTAGGTCAAGGGGAAGGCGGAGGAGGGCGGTAGAATGTCGTGAGAGGGCAGGGGGGGGGGAGGAGATGAAGGTCAACTCAAACGACAAATTCTTTCATTCCCACGATTGTCTGGCGGCATTAGAGTATGTACGTTCCATACCCTCACAATTAGCTCCAACCCATTTTTAAGAAAAGCATTTTTGGTAATTAATACGATTTGCTGTACTAAGCAGATAACATCAAAATGGTGCGGTTAAAAGATTACAATTGTGCCGGGATTTTATCACGAGAACTAAACAATTTGAAAACAATTCGAAATCGATGGCCTTCCAGAATAGATAAATAGCCACTGCTCTTTCCACTCTTTGTTGGCTCTAATGAAACACACTTATTAATATGCAGGTGATAATCGACAAAACCATCGTTATTTGCAAACCTTGATGGATGAAAAATCCATCTCTACACTAACCGAGAGTAACAGATAGCTCCATATTCGTCAATGCGGCATTTTGGTGCCCTGATTTTGTTGAGAAGAACACAATTGTGCACTACCTTACATTGCTAAAAGAAAATTTTTCCAATAGGCAGAATCAATTGGTATGATATATAAGGTTGTCTTTATGAAAGAGGGTGCTCCACCTAATTGGTGACGGCAAGTTCGCCTAAACGTTCGATTGGTCGAAGTTCATCCATCATGACTTGGAGTCTCCCTTTCTTTTTAAACTCAGAGCGTTCGAAACCAAAGCTTCGAATATTTCTGAACACAAAGACAAAATAAAAAGAAGGTTGAAGAAATAAGTGTAGAATAAGACACAAGATTTTCTTAAAATATTAAGAAGTCCTTAATTACTTACTTTAGAATACGGGTAGTCATGTATAGACATATTTTAGTAGCTTATTTAAAATATACTAGTTTTATCTAAAGTGGTAAAAAAATTAGTGAAATTATAAGCAAATAAATAGTGTTATATAAAGGTGAGATTCTTGATATATTGCGTCTACTTTCATTTATATTTTGAGTTTCGAAATGTTTAATTGGGTTTAAAACCAAGAAAAGTGTGGAGGTGCAGGATGAAAGAATTGTGAATAATCGTTACTTCTATTTTCCAAAACTTAAACAAGAATTTATTGAATCAGATAAAGTAAAGCCAGAGCAATTTGCAGTACTGTTGGCTACAGTTAAGTGAGTTACTTCTAAAGTGAAATCAAATGAAATCTCTCTCTAGCAAAGGTTTTAGCATAGATAAGGTAAAATAGATGGATTGTAAAGAAAATCAAAAGTACATATTTTCCTTTCTCATTCATAGCTATTTAAGATGAAATGAATCCGTCTGTTTGTTACTTTTTTGCACTGAAATATCGATGACCTATCGACAAGAGATCTCTCGCACTCCATTTTCGACCGCAAACCACAAGGAGAGGCTAGGAGCTATTTCTCTTTTTTGATCCGGCTTCGCACAGAACCAAGGACTCTCCTAGGTGCCCATACTCTGGCATTCTTTTGCTAGGAAAAAGTGATTCTCTACCTCCATCATTTTGACACCAATTGGAAATCCGTTTCACGATGAGCTACATCTTCGCCTAACTTATCCACTCTTCGTTGCATGCCAACATTGTTTATCTACAACATACTAAGCACTCGACATGGATGACCAAGGATCTGTTCAAGTTCTTTCCTATTTACAGAGAGATACATATTTTGCTTTCTGCCTCTCCTTCACGGAAACAAAAATTAGTGGGCCATTGCCTAAATAAGATGCACTACCTGAATCCCGCACACACTCTAAAACACATAGGAGCAAGAACTACGGAGTGTTCGCAACAGCAAGTCACTCATAAATGTACACAACAAAGCAATGTGTCTCGGCCTTGGATTGTGCTAACAAGTTATATCCAAATACAAAAGGATGTCTGCAAGTTTTAATTGCCAACAATGGATTTGTAACAAAATATTAAGTGACATGTGTCCAATACTTTTACGTTGGGTCTTACAATGTTTTTTGGTACAAATATTTTATTATCTAATCCTTTTAATTAACAGTTGTTTCCAATATTTTACTTTTATTTACCAAGTTGTGTTTTGGTCCTTTGAAAGGTTTATGTTTCTGTATTGTTTATACTTTATCTTTTTACCATGTATCACTTTGAGGTTATTCATTTTATGTAAAGTGCATTATAAATAAAATTATTATTATTATTATTATTATTATTATTATTATTATTATTATACAGTCCTAGACTCTCCAAATAATCACCTGGACGTCAAATGTGTCCCGTTAGAACATCGGCGTGAATTACGTCTGCCAGCACATCTTTCCTCATTTGCAGACATTTTCAAAGTCCAAAGCATCGAAAATCGCAAATCCACTCTGCGCTTCATTTCGTTTCTACTCATTCATCCTAATCTCGCCCCTTATCTCCTATTATTTGTCATTCCTTTCAAATGCACGCAATTCGTTTCATTTCCCCGCTTTCTCCTAAGCGAATACACATAAATAATTGCACCTAACTTTGAATGACACAAGCTATTAAATACTTCTGCTTACACGAACGAAGATTTCTCAGCTTGTACGCATATCTTCGTCCATGCATCTTAGCCAATTGTTTATATCCAATCTATGTGTGTATTGCAAGTGCGCACAGACTATTTCATACCTGTATAAAATTAGTTCTAACTTTTCCTTTCTGCATTTCATCAATCGCTTGAAACTTACTTCGTAATTTGGATAGAACTTTGTATTTTTATCAACATTTACTCGTGTATTTTTTTATTTCACCTTTTTCTGGTTATCATTCTCTCTCATGAATTCTAATTCTTCCCTTTTATGGGTATTGGATGTTTATTCATGATATTTAGGTATGCATTTTACTTTTCGTCAATTAACCTGCAATCATGTTAGGCCTTTTATCTCTATTGCAAGAATATTTGTAACTCTTGTTTGCTTGCATCTGGAAGCCCCTTCATTTGGCAACAGGCAAGTGCTGCCAACTCATTGGCAACCCAGTGACCTACACTCAGATGAAATGCTAGGAACTCAACTTTTCCTGGCTATTTCTCACATTACCTCACAGGTTATTTATTATAGGCGATGCTCCGTAGTTTAAACAGATTCCGAAATTGACATGATGCCATACAAGTTCACCTCATCTCGTTTTGTGATCCTTTGTCTAGAATACAAATAGTTAACAAGAGGGAAAGTCTCTCTAATGGCCTGCGAGGTTTTGGGATAAGATGATAAATGGTCATTGCATTGATGATTTCCCATTGTTCAAATCATTTACAAGCGCCTTAGAATGGCTAAATTAGGCTTCTGCCACTAGATGGCGCCATCCAGCGCCAACTCCGATGGCAGATTTGAAATCACCAGGGTGAATAACCCTATGTCGCATGTGCATATTGGTCATTTCATGGCTCTAAATGGGTACAATTGAACTTTACTCCTTTTGAAAATTAAACTTTCATCCTCTTGAAAAAAGCCACGCCTAGACCTGGCGCTTCGCCGCAGGTAAAAAGGAAAGAGGGAAATGAACAGCACATTAGATTTAAACCGAGCCGCTTTGAATTAAGTCTTGTGATTTTTTTTAAATCATAGATAAATATATAGTTTTTTTTATTAAAGATTATACAGTTATAATTAAATGCATCAAAACTACGGATGTAATATCCTTCTTTAAAATTACTTATGCATGTATTTTATATCATTTTAATAAATATCCGTTTATTTAGCTGTAAAAAATTAGCCTCGATAAAATATCTAAATGGAACGTGCATCGAGATGGTCGTGAGGTCTGATGATGTGAAAATTGACTATAAAAGTCAAGGTAAATTTTGATTCCTTAGGAAATAAGCAGAGATTCTCAATTAAAACAGGGCCACGAATATTTATGATGCCACAGGAAGTGGGGTCTTTCCTTTTTAATGTCACTTTGTCAAATGTTATTGTTAAGGCACCCTTGGAGTGTATGAAGATAATGTTCAAGGCGTGATCATGATGGTGTTGGAGGTGTTGTGGTTACTCCTTCAAGCATATTTGAGAGTCATTCCTTCTCATGGCAGGTAGAACTCCTTGAATGTCTTTTAATTGAATTTGTACTTCAATAAAAAGCAAATTATTTATCGCTCCTGAGATTACTAGAGAAGAAAAATCCTTTTTAAGTTATTTGTTTGATGTTGATGAAAACTTCTATACATTTCCGACATCGATTGATTCGATGATATTTATGGCTTTTTAGAGGATTATTTTAATAAATTAGAGACCACCGTTGGCTTCAAAATTTCTCCTTCCTAAATTATTTAAGGGATCAGATCCACCCTTGAAATTGAGTTCATGAACAGGCGAGGTCAAGGTGACTCGGAGGGCATGAAGAACGATTTTTCCCTAGAATTTAAAACAGAATACCAGCGTGGTTTGTAAGAAGAGATCTTTAAGAAAGAAGTGAAGTTATAAAAAGTGAAAATGTCTTGAAGTTATAGAGCCACAGGTCCTTCTCCAAACATTGGGACCGGAAGCCCAAATGCGAGAGTTGTAGAAGATTGTTTATGCAGCACATGAAATCCCCATGCAGGTGGATGAAAAAGAAACGCAGCCAAAAGGGCGCATCCTGTGGTCCCAGAAGCCTTGAGAGCGCCTTCTTTTAAGCGAAGGATCTGCCAAAAGTCTGATCCCAGACGTAAATCTAGGATTACAAAGAGCCAGGAGAAGAACCAATCAGGAGTGCCTGAGAGGGAAGCCACCTCCTGCCGAATCGGCTCACCTGAGACTTATGATGCGATGGGTTCCGCTTCATCTCTTTAGAGGACTTCGGAAGAATAAAGACTGTAGACCCACTGCCAGCAAAAAGTGGGGCCATTTGGGGTGTGCTTTCGTCTCCAAGGTCGAAAAGGGCATTAAGTAACACAACTTCGGGCTTTTTTTGAAGGTTAGATGATACTAATACCGTTTTCGGATAAAATAGTTCCAAAGGAAGGTGCTGGTGGATCGGTCAGTGTGAACTTTATTTTTTCCACACAGTTTCCATTCTCCCTACAAACTTTGTTGTTTATCATTTTTTAGTTTTAAGTAACGCCACCCTCCACTTTGCATTTTAACGGGCCTTAAATTTCTTAGCACCCCCCACCCCACCCCCCACCTTCCAAGGGCATCAATTGGTAGAAATCATATTTTTTGCACTGGTGAAATATTCTTTGTTTTCAAATCTAAATCAGAGAATTTGATGAGAATTTAACATCACAGATTCGAATTCGCATCAATTTTTTCAAGCGGCAGAATTTTATTTAAAAACTTGACGCAATTAATTTCAATTTTTTTATATTATTATTCCTCTTTTGATTATTCCATGTTCTTTTCTTATGGAATGTAGATGGTACGGTAGTTTAAAATGTTGGCTCGAAAACGACGAGCGTTTGACAGCACTGCTTCGAACTCCCCCCATTTTGAATCCGGTCAATTTAAGTTAAACACAAATATGAATCGTTTTGATTTCTTTATTAAAAGATCGACAATGACTTCGCCACTTCCCCCTACGGGGGCAGCTTGCGCTCCGCTACTCCCTCCTACGGGTGCAGCTTGTGCTTCGTTACTAAGATTAAAATTTAAAATCTAAAATGCTTTGCCCGGGACGAGTTAGATCCCATTTAAGCGGCTGACACAAGTTTGGTGGAGCAAAAACTGATACGGCTAGGGTTTAGGTAGGTAGGTAGGGAATACCAACTCGCCATCTTAATAAGCTGGTGAGCATAAGCGGATATAGCAGCACCTATATTTACCTACTCTTTTCATCCTCTTAGCTAATCGAAAAGAAAAAAGAACTCGGATAATAAGAAGATGGACACCACTAAACGGATCCCTTTGCGCGTCTTGAAGGGCGCGCAAAAACTCGCCAGAACCAGCGTCTTCCGAATAATTAACGGCGAACTCAGAGTAGTGCTAGTTAGGTTACTAGACTACCCGAATTCATATATGGCAATGTGCCAAAACGATAGGGATGTTGACAAAATCCTTTCGGAAAGAGCAAGCGAGGAATTTACAAGACAGTTTACTGCCGCCAAATTGACCCCTGGATAGGGGACCACAACGTGGACGAAATCAAAGAAGAGATCGAGAGAGCACAAGAATGGGCGAAGGTAAAGCAGATAATAAAGTTTACGAATCAAGCAACCAATACAGAATACTCCCATGTATTTAAGGTAATTTTTCGCGAAACTAGTATAGCTGCAAAGGCAAGAGAGTCGGGTATTCTTGCATTTTATTTGAAAATTACATCTGAGCAAGTAAAAACTGACAACTTTATTAGCATACTAACATGCTTAAATTGCTACGCGCTCGAGAAGCTTAATACAAGAGACTGCCGGTCAGAGATATAAAATGGTGCTCCGAGTGCAGTGAGAATAACCATACGTCGCTGGAATGAGGTCACAGTTAAAAAGATGTCTAAACTGCAGTGGGTATCACCGCACCCTGGCAATGGAATGACCGTTAAAGAAAGAGCAAATCGAGAATAAGAGAAGAAAGAAGGCTAGAGCAGAGGAGGAAAGACAGAACCTCAGATTCGCCAAAGTAGCTAAAGCCACAGCTGAAAAGTTCCAGCCGGTGAAAAATGTGATTAAAGTCAAACAGGAGGAGTCCCTAAACATATTAGCGTGAATTCTTCAAGCACATGTGTTAAACGTAGCTAATCCAGGCTCTTACTCTAGGGAACTAAATCTGATGCTAAAGAATTTCGGATTAGAGGAGATGTGGTTCCCCGAGAACCCATCATCAGCGGATATCTTAAGCATCCAGTATAAACCAACAAAATCAAACCAAACCTAAGCACAGCAAAAGGCCACTAGCCAAAGGAAAAACACGGAAACCAACAGGGCAGCGAGTAGAGATCCGAGGCTAAGGAAGAATGCACAGAAAGAACATGAGGAAGAGATGAAAATAGAGGTCGTCACAGGCAACAAAAATAACAAGGAAGAAAAAGCAGCAAGCCAGACCCAAGAAGGACCGAGCAAGCTCCCCTCCCCCTCCAAAGATTCAACTTAAAAATCTACGCCTCCGAGGAAAACCCCTTCCCCGACGACAATAAAGACCTGACACAAGGCATTAAGAAGGGAGTATACAAATACTAATACGAAGGCATATACTCAGAACGAGAAGTATACACAATGCTAGCAACAGGCAAACTAGAAATCCCGCAGGAAATGCGCTGTACGCTGAAGAAGGAGGAATTTAAGAAGAAGAGAAGTGGAAGGACAAAATCACCCACTGAGCGCGAAGCGCATAAGGCAGAAAGAAGAGGAAGCAGGGAGGAAAGAAAGCACAAGTAATGGCCACGGAAGAAGATTTGAAATAATATGTCACAACGTGGCTGGTTTGAACGATACAAAATTCTCTCTCAGCAATGCGTACCTAAGAGAAGATCCAGACATAATATTGCTAAACGAGATAAATATAGACCCGGTAAGAAGCAAAATTAACATTTTCAACTATACCATAATCAGCAAGACCACTAACGATTTTAATTAAGAAGGCGTCGCTATGGCAATCCGTAAGGATATAGACTACAAAAAGCTCAGAGACCTCATATTTGGCAATAAGTGTAAAAACAGCGACAGGCAACCTTATAGTACCGACAAGCTACCACCCCTGAGGAGAGATTTTTACCCCTGCACAATTTTACAGACATATTTGGCCACAGAGACAAAACTATATTCATGGGCGATTTAAATGCACAGCGTAGAGCCTCTGGCTACACTAGACACCACAATAAAGCCTGGAGAAACCTCGACCAACTACTGGAAAGAGGGAGAGCAGAGCGTCTGGGACCCGAATTCCAACATATTTGGGCCAGAACAACGCTACAAAACCGGATATAGTTTTGGTTACCCCGAACCTCCAGTTCAACTATATCATTGAGAGAGGCCCTCCTTCAACTAGATACCGTGAGATGGTGGTCATGAGTTTGTCCATGGACCCCATCCAAGTCAAGTCCCCGCCGAGAAAATCGTATAGACAGGCCGATTGGACCAACTACGAAGAAGAGCTCGCTAATTACGAACAGAGAGACCTGACTGAGGCCTCGCTGGAGGAAATTGACAAATAGATCGGCGAAATCATGGAGGCGCTTGTCAAGGCTGATAAGAAATACGTTCCTACAACAACGTACAGAACATTGCCACATCCAATAAGATTAGCCCAAATAATAAATCTCGAAAATGAGTATGAAATCACGAGGAACTCAATCGAGCAAAATGGCCTACGGAGAGGTGACCGTGCAAAGCTGCTACGAGTAAAGGACGAGCTGTTAGAAGAAATAAAAGTAGAAAGAAACAAAAGGTGGGAACTTTTCGTGGAAGCCATGGATCAGGATTTGAATTCTACCAAAATATAGGAGAAAATCAACATAGCCAGGGGAAAGAGAAAACAGAGGCCAAAAATCAAACTTCCAAACGAGGATGGAGGGGTGAAGGAACCCCAAGAAATTGAAGAGGCGTTCCGGGAACATTGGAGGAAGGTATTCGATATCTCCCCCAATGAAAACAAGGATTTTTACGGCGACCACGAAACAAGAGTGATAGAAGAACTGGAGCAAAACCGCCTAGAAATAGTACCCAACATAGCTGCTTCAAAACGCTATTAGTAGAGCAAGGAATCGAGCCGATAAGCGTACAGAAGATACAAAGAACGCTCAAGACCACCAAACAGAAGGCACCTAAGGCATCATGTATAACGAAGGAGAACTTAATACGCGCACCAGCCACCTTTTTGTCGCGGATAGCTGCAGTATTTAACGCCTCCCTAAGCGTAGGATACTTTTCCGATGCGCTAAAAAAGGGGAAAATTATTTTTCTACCAAAACTCGGCAAGCCACCAAACAACCCCGGAAACTTCAAACCAATAACACTCCTGGAAACAGTGGCAAAATTGGTGGAGAGAACGATTAATGACAGGCTCGTCAAGCACTTGGAAGAGAGGGCGCTGATTCCAAACCATCAACATGGAGTCAGGAAAAATAGGAATACCGAGACTGCCCTAGTCATTCTGGTGGAATCACTTGCGATGGCAAAATATGAGAAAAACTATACTGACATCGTACTTAGAGACGTCCAAAAAGCGTTTGATAAGGTATGGAGAGCTGGCCTAAAATACAAAATCAAAAGACTAGAGCTACCCTCCGCCCTAACAAAATGCTTTTGCAATTGTGTAAACGATAGATCAGCGTTCATTTCAGTAGCAGGCTACGAGGGCCCGTAATGGATCTGCCAAGGCCAGTCCACGAAACCACAACTTACATACAATTTGCCGACATCACAATAGTAGCAAACAGCACTTACAGACATCCTCCAACCATGGCCAGAATTACAGCTGCAGAAATTGCCAACATCAACGAATTCGAGCGTAAATGAAAAATCCGCAAAAAAATCCAGAAAAGTTCTCCATCATTCCAGTAGGGAGACGCCTGACCTCAAAAGTAGAGGTTGAAGAAAAAAGATACCAATATGTAAAAGAAGGAACAGTGCTCGGGCTAAAGATCACCCGGAGTGGCTACTGCAAACATATTGCGAATAAAGTAAATCCGACCAAAGTACATGTAGCAAAATTATTTCAACTGAGAAACCTAAACAGAAACAACCTGAGGAAAATATACAACGCCATCTGCAAAGCAACATTGCTCTACCCAGCTATACCAATGAACCACCTCTCAAAAACAAGTGTGATTAAACTACAACAAATACAAAACTCAGCGGTGTATATAATCACTAATACGAGAAGGCGTGAGTACAGAAGAATGAGACATCTTCACAATGAAATACAGCTCCCAAGTACAAATGTGTCCCCACACAGAAGAACAGTGAAGGTGTGGGACAAACTAGATCGCATGATGTCTGACGACGAAAAAAGAGCAATAGAGATACCACAAAACCACAGAGTGAATAACCGAGGCAGCTTCAGAAGCGGTAGACCCGACTCGAGGGAGGAACTGCCCCCAAAGTACACTGCAGGGTAAGATTGCAGAATCAAGCAAAAAACGCACCAAGGAAATCCGCAAGAGAAAACAAACCAAAGAATGGAAAACATCGACGAACAACAGAGGCGCGAGAGCCCCAACAAAGAACATTGAAGAATAGCAAGGAAGAATAAAGATTAAGAATCAAAGAGATGGCTGGTCACCCAGCAACTAACTCTAACTCTTACTCATTCCTCTTCACCACTATATCCTAACTATCCTATCCAATATACTACGACTATTCACTTTAAAAATGTCTACCTTTTTTTCAGGACGTAAGACGTTAAATTTTTATCAATTTTCTAAATTTGGCCAATTATAATAATTTTAAAAAGGAACTCTGAACTAAATTTTCCCCCTTTCAAAATATTACGTTGCTAAAATATAGAGTTATAGAAGACATATAAAAATGAATTTTCTGAACTTAACCATTTGTAATTCCTTTGGTTTCAAAAATTCCCAAAATTCCGATACTCATATCTATTTCTGAAATTCACCATTTTGTTTTTTGATATTATTAAAGAATTATTAGAAATAACTTTGATAAAAGAACATAAGTCATAACCAAACTAATATGAAATTATTATTCAAATGCTCAAAAAAGTTCCCTTCTTAAAATATAAAGGTTATTGAAAAATTCAAACAAATAAAAATGAAATGTGTTTAAAATACTAAATCTGAGATAAAAGAGCTCAGTTAATGACTCTTTTCATAACTAGTTTAGCCTAATTCAATGAGTTAGGAATATAAAGAGATGTAATCGAAAATATGTTTGATTTCATTATAATTATCCCCACCTCACGACATAATGAGGGATCGGTGCGCATCTAGGCCACAAAAATTCCTTCCTCACCCAAAGTACTCATCATATGATTTTTTTTTTATTTTTATAGAGCCCATCTGGCAACTGCCCACTTGGGCATAAGTCGCCAAAAAACACGACAGCCTAGAACTAGGCTACTTTAAAATAAAAATATGAAAACATAATAATGATATAAATTGGAAAAACGAGACTGCTATTTTTCAGAAGTAAACCAAATTTATGATATTTAAGCCTATTCCTTGTGGGAAAATGTACAAAATATGAACCTTTTCACAGCCTTCTTTTGAACACTGACACTTTTATATGTGCTTTTAATCTCTTTTAGTTTGCAAGGACACACAAATATCATATTGCTTGTCCAAATCTTTGTCAAATGCATCCTTGACATTTTATTGGCTCATCCTCGGGAAATTTTCGTCACACTTCTTCACAATATTGTTTGGAGGGTAAGAAGGACGAATGTTGAATTGACCTTTTGCCAAATGTCAACCAGAATCTCTGTTTCAAGATAAAAACACTCAGAGAGGATGCCCCTTGAAGGAGCAGAGTGGGAGGAAGCTCTTAGAAATGCCCCTTCCAGCCCCTTCCAGCCCCACACCAGGTGCTCCTTGGCGTGGGAATTCTACAATCGACGGGAAGGAAGCTGTTTCGCGCTGAGCCACCGACCCGGATGTATTTACTTGAGCGGGACGCACATCGCTCTTCCTCCCCCGCGATAACCCCGAATCCTCGCCTCCATGCCTAGCGGACATTTCCTTTCCTTGCGAACGTGCTGGTACAAGCTCAACCCAACATCCTGAGGCAAACTTCGCCCTTTGATTCAATCCTTATCTCGAAATAAGTTTGCACAGACTGGCATCGTGAATTCTCTTGGGACGGCTGTGCCGTGGGACGATCTAACGGACAAGCCACCGGGCTATATAAACCTGTAGCAGGCATTCTTCGGGATGATTGAGAGCCTGCCAGTTCCTTCGTTCAGACCGTGTGTCTGTTTCGCGTGAAGTCTCGCATCCCCTGTTCAAGTCGTACCTCGTCGTTAAGCTCTCACCAGCAGATCACCCTTCGTGAAACTTTGACCCCTGTTCAGAAGAAAGCTTATTGAGTCATATTCTTCCCGGAGAACTGTGTTCCCCCTTCGTCTCGCCTCCTCCCCCCTTCAAGACTCCTGTAACCCGTGTCTGAGACTCCCTGCCGTGCCGCAGAACAGTCTCTCGTGCTTGAAATCATATCTCTCTGGAACAGAGAAAATCTCGTCCTTCTGCAAGAAATACACTTAACCCGCATCTACGAGTCCTATTCGCCAACACCCTCAAAAGTGGCTCTTCGAAGACCCGTTCCGTTGGTCTTCATCTTTTCGAATAACTCTAAGCTTCAGCGTAAAGCGATCTTGCTTTGTAATCCAATGATTACACCCCCGTCATTCACCACCTGGATTCCGTAGCATCCCCTTTATTTAACTTTCCGCTCAAACTTAAATAGTCTCGATTATTCGGATTAACGGTAACTTAGCTTTCCCCGCTTGACTCTGTCGCATTTGCAAATTGTCTCGTTCTGACTAACTATCCTTATCAAGTATAATTTGTTCCTCTTTGCAAATATATTGCTCCCGTTTATTATTATTTATATTAAAATTATACTTTAGGGTCTTGATCTTTATATATCCTTGAACTGTGACTTGACAAGCCAGTAGATAAATCCCCAATAATTCTAAACGAACTCGACCAAGGAGGCGACCTTCCACTTCTTCCATTGCTTCAACGGCCTCGTGTTGGCTATCTGCCCGTGCAATTGTACGCAGCCTTACACTGAATGGGTCTACACCGGCACACCTCTAAAAACATCAAAGTTATCTCTCAATGCAATATCTAGCTTTAGTTTGTGATAAATCTGACAATATTAAGTAATGTTAATAAATCAGCGTCACTAGGGTCTTCTGGGTGCCCACTACCGTTACTTACTTTGCAATTCCTGGCGATTTAGGACCCACTTTATCTGGAATTAAGATTTGAAACAATTGCAATCTTATGAAATGAGTCTGGATAGTGTCTAGACAGTGTGTATAATATTTTTAATTGCAAAGTGAAAAATAGATATGGAGGGCACTTCATTTATATTAATTAGTTCATTATAAAACATTAATTTCATAAGATATACATTTGAAAACTATCGTTGATTGAAATTTACTGAAATTATATTATCGGACAGGCTTAATGGCCAATTTGGTGTAAAAATAATGAGTGAGGACCAATTTGTCGTAAAAAGTGATGTGTCACTTTTTGCTTGATGTGCACAGACTCCATTTGTGGGAAAGCGGTTAAATATGATAATGTTGCTTCCCATGTAAAATCACCTGAACATATTTATTTTTACTAGAATGGGACGCAATGGGTTTATATCTTCAGCCAAAATAGATAAAATATTAGCAATTCTATTTATTTTGATCATTTAGTCCATTATGTATGTCTACACAATTATCCACTATCAAAATTGAGAGAAAATATTAAAAAACACTATAGAAATGTCAAAATACTTTTAGTAACGAAATATAACCCAAATTTCGAGGTAACAAAGAGCGAATAAGGCTAGAGCTTTAAATTTGGGGTCAGAGTCGATGAAAAGAGGCGTACGAAAGCCACAGATTCAAGATTTAGACTGTAAAAATAAAATTCTTCATAAAATGTTTTTTATTATGATACCATATTAAAATATATGCTTTCATTAAGATAAACCAAAGATTTACTGCCTTGAAAACACACCTTGATCTATACCTGTGCTCTCCGAATGCACACCCTGATTTTAGTTGGGAAATAGTCAATGACCTGCATAGTAGTGATCACTTTCACATTCAAATATAATTTTCTGGGCCACTGCCACCTGACGGACACCCAGGTTTTGCTTGGCGCGTGCGCGATGTTCTACATGTCAGGAAATTACTGATTTGTCTGTCTCAGTCGAGAAGTACAAGTTATTGGAGGAGTACGTTGAGTTATTCTCCGTGAACCTCATCGCCGTGGGCCTGGCTAATATACCTATAACGTGTGGCCTTTTTTCACGCCTATCGCTTCTATGGTGATCAGCCGAGTGTGAGATGGCCATCAAACATAAACGTTATGTCTACATGCGCTATAAACGAGTCTCGACCGATTTGACTGTGTGTGAATTTTGTCGAGTTAGGTCTAGGTTCAAATATGTTTCAAAGCACACCAACCGCTGTTACTGGTGGGGATACGGGTCTTCACTTAAAGGGAAGATCCGTTGAGCAGAGGTGTGAAAGTGAGTCAAAGTGATTCGGGACAAGTCCTCGTAGGACCCCACTCTTGTTCTCTAGGAGAATTTAAGCGCAATCTCGGACCCCGCGTCCGTGGCGGAGTCTTTTGCGATAGATTTCTCAGCATTCCTTAGGTGGGATGCTGCTCCGCCAGGATTCAGCACGTGTTGTGATATCGCGGAAGGCGCCGACTCGACTTTACTTCCAGAAGCCGAGAACCTTCAACGACATTTTTTACATTAAATGAGTTGTGTTCCACTCTCGCTACGCACGCGAACACCGACCCTGGTATGGAAGATGTAATGTATAGCCTGTTTCGATACTTAGGTGAACGAAGCATGGCCTTTCTCTTATATGGGCTCTACAGGATCTGAGCAGAGAGTATCATCCCAGACTCCTGGACAATGGCTACTGTGTTCGCTTTTCGCAATTCGAGGAAATATCTCTCTACCCCGTCTGGTTTCTCCATAATCTATCTAACCTCCTGAGTGTGCAAGTTGATGGAGGAAGATGGAGAGCGTAAGCCCCCATCTTCCACAGAGTGCGGGTTCTGCAAGTTCAACTCCTTGTCGGATGCTCTTCTCCGACTGGAAAATACCGTATGTGAGACTTTGCTTTGTAGGAAACACTACACCACGGTGTTCTTAGGTCTGAAGAAGGTCTATGATACCGCATGGCTATACGGTATCGTAGCGACTCTCCACACGATCGGGGCAGGGGGACGCCTCTTAATATTTATGGCTGAGTTTTTGCGAGATTATCGATCCCACATACGGGTGGAGGGAATCCTCTACAGCCCAATGGAGCAAGAAGAGGATATCCTGGAGGGAAGTCTCCTCATTGTCACACTCTTTGCCTTGAGCATCAACGGCGTCACCTCGCTGCTGCCAGAAGATGTTCTCGCTACGTTCTACGTGGAACACCTTTCGATCTCTTTTGGCAGGCCCAGATGCCAATCTGGAGCGTCGAATCTAACTGCCATTGAACCGCAACTTTTGCTATGCCGAAGTGCACAGATTTAGGTTTTCCTTAGCCATGACTAGGATGGTGCAGTTCTGGCACTAAACATGGCTCAATCCAAAACCAGAATTGTTTCTACACGGGGTTCTCATGAAAATGGTGGATTCACATCGTTCCTTGGTCTTGTTTTCGATCCACGACTCACCTGGGAAATTAATATTTTCAGCCTTAGAGTCATATTCACAGCTATGGATATACTTCATTCTGTGACAGTCAGCACTCGTGGTGCTGATAAGGCTAATACCTAACTTTTCTATCGATCCTTTGTTCGTTTGAATCTTGACTACGGATGCAAGTTTGATGGATTCGCAACCGAGCGTTTATTGCGGAAAGTCAAGCAATCCACCACATCGGTCTCCGCCTGGTGACTGGTGCATTAAGCATGTCCTTGTTTGAGAGCCTACTTATAGATGCTTAGGGGATGCTACTCGCTCTGCCTGTACGCGCGAGCCCGGCTCCTCCATCATTCGTCAACAACTCTCACTGCATCCGTAGCCGAGCTCGACGGTGTATATGCCGCCAAGAGACGCCGCTCCTAAGCCCTCTGAATTTAGGGCTAGGAAACTCCTTTCTTCTCTTTCTTTAAATTTTGAGCTGGAAAAAGTCAAAAGACTATAAACCTAAGGGGCTCCAGAGGGAGATCACCATGCAAATATAAATACAATAGATACAAAAAGGAGTGAAGATTGAATATGAGGGAAAAAAACAAATCTCGAGTTCCTATGGCAGGTAGATTTTAATAATAAATATATAGTGATCAGTAGACTCTACAACAGCACTAGGTAAACCATTCCACTTCACGGTTGTAGCCACATTTAAACTCATGAAAAACTGGTTAGTACTATACCTGATACTAGAAAGTGTAACACTATTAGCAGGGGCGCCTGTCTTCTATTACGAGCAAAAACTGCTAGATCAGGGAAGGACAAACGCAAAGGATCTTTATCAGTTTACGCCTATGACACAGCTCAACATTAATACTTGGTAAAATAAACTTGACCGATGAGATAACTCTATCCAGGAACTTAATATGAGAATCTGCACCTGAGGACGACACAGGAGAGCAGTACTCCTAACAGGGAAGAAGGAAGGAATTAGCTATAATAGCTTTGTCTCTAAACATTCTTATACATCTCCTCAAGATACCAATTTTCTAAGAAACAGAGGACGCAGTATTACGTATGTGCCTCTCGAAAGACAATTTCTTGTCAAAAGTAACACCTAAAACCTTAAAATAATCATTGGTATTTAATACTGTTCCATAAATATGTAGATCAGGATACATAGGCAAAAGTGTTCTGGACCGACTAACTATCATATTCTGAGTTTTAGAATGGTTAAGCTTCATGCCCCAAAGCTTACACCACGCATAAATACGTGCTAGATCTCTATTCATGGAAACTGCTACTGCATTTCTCAGGTAGGGAGAAGGAATGAGAGCCAAAAGAGTTGCATCATCAGCATATGCAATCAGTTTCTTTTCCAAACCATGACACATGTCGTTTTTATAATTAAAAAAAAATATCAAGAGACCAAGAACGCTACCCTGGACATGTGGGAATTGCCCGGAATGAGCGTGCCGATGAAAGTGCCAATGATTCTGCGAGGACTTGTCAACTAGCCCAGCGTTTGGTCTTTCCTCACACATACTACATGGCAGGAATCACGACAGACCTGTTTCCCAGCAGCCCTCAGGGCTGCTTGACAACGAAGATGTGACACGGCCGAGGGGAACTTAAATTTGCTTGGCATTGCAGCATGACTGTTCTCTTGGAACTACCGTCTCCAAATGCCGAGACAGCTTTAGGTCGCTTTCTCTCGTCTTCAAACAAATGAGCACACTCGCGGGATTCACCGCCACTTGATGCAGCACTAACCCGCACCTAATTGCGAGCGGCTGCGTTGTACTCCAGATTGTTCGGCACATTCTTGTTGAATGTCCCAGTCTGGATGATCTTTGCGCACGTTATCTCTCCGCGTGTTGGACGAGCGGGGTCGCTGCCATTTATCCCTTGTACTCAGGACATATTCGTGTACACAAACTGGCGGATTATCTAACTTTTTGGATTGCAAATATAGGCGTTAACTTTGAGCATATTTCTATCAATGAGGATTACTTATGTTCTTGAATAAATATTGTTTACCGAAAATAACTTTGTATAAAATCCTGTATATTTGATATTAAGGCCATTCGATTTAGCTATCAGCCCAAAGCAAATAATCTGCCCTTATTTCATCTCATCTTGACTCTTGTCTAAAGATCTTCCGTACTATAATTAATTGCCATCGGAGGTTGGCATACCAGAACAGCAGTTTCAAAGGTTTGGCATGGAGTTACCTTCATAATGGTACGAAATTCCTTTTGAGATTGCCTGCCATTTTCCTACTGACAAATTTAGATTATTTGTTTCTTCCAAAGATTTCTCGGATTTTGGTAGAGTTGCTTGGTTGGATCTCTTAGAAAGCTAGGTTTAGTTTGATACATCTTTTTATATACTTTTCTTCCCCACAAATCGGCCATGTATACTTTTTCACTTAGACATGAGATTATTTAAATTTTTTCATTCATATTTATTATACGTTTGTGGTTTTATTAGAAATCTTGGAATTAAGATAAGAAAAGATCGACTATCGGTTTAGTTACTGAATTATATTAGAAATAAACCAACGATTAATCTTCTATTAAATGGAAAATTTGATTGTACAGGGTGTCCAAAAGATTACTATGCACTGGAAATATATACATAGTGTCGCCAGGATTACATTGGTTGGAGACTCTCACTGTCGCTTAAGCAGCCAAGCTCCAAGGCACTGGTGTGCGTAGTAACGGTCGGAAGAATAAAAAATGAGCTGATAAATAATAATTAATGTCTACAGATCATTCGTAAGAAGCCGAGTAGAGGGTACTTGATTCATTTTGGTGAGAATTCACTTCATTTTGGGATAAGAAAAATACATGGCAAGTTTGTGCCTGATTCTGACTTTCCATAATCTGGATCATCTCTTACTTCGTCGCTAAGGGTTACGATTAAAAGGGCTTAAAGATGCCAAGGTTTCAAGCTCAGATAAGATATTCGAAGTTTGGTTTCCTTTTAAGTATCAATCTCTACGTGTTCATTGGATTTTATGAGTCTCCTAGCAGATTTTAATTTAGAAGTCTCTATATTTTAAATATTAATTAATTTTGCCAAATTTAGGTTGTTTATATTAGTATCAAACCATATTGAACTAGATTAACCCTAGCCCAAACTAATTACCATGTAAAATGCAAACATCTGAACTGATCAAAAGGAGATGAGCGCCATAAAATCCAACTGATTCCTTCATCGTCTTGTTCACATAAATGAAAGTCCTGGCGCAGTCTGCGACCCCTGGTAACCCATGATGTCCACAACACTTGACAACTTCAAGCCATTCGGCCATACTTTCCATCCCATAAACCGAACCTTCAATAAGTTTTTTCCTCTTCATTAACACGCTGAAAACGAATTGAGCCATGGTACTGCAAGAGTCTGCAATAATTACCTCTCTTCGTGTTGGTAGTCATTGCAATTACCTGTTTAAATATTAAAGCCATTGTTCGGAGGCATTGATGGATCAATACTTTATTATCGTCTGTAAATATTCGTAGTAAACGATAAACAGAAGGGAGGGAAAACTCAGTGCAACCGAGGAGGTACTTGACTATGGCTAGACTACATTCTCATTAACCAATTAGGAACAACTATCTAAAACAAACGGTAAATTAGTTAAGAGATGAGAGTTTTCTTGAGAAAATCAGAACGATGAGATGGCACGAATCTATCATGACTTGAAATTAGACACGAGAAAGGTTTCATGATATTTTCATTCTTTTAAAATAGTGGAAACCGACGATGGATCCTCCCAAGGAATAAATTTATAGCCGACTGAGGAAGAGGATTATAAAGTAAATGGAAGTGAAAATTAGCCGAAAACAAAACGTAATGGCAGCCAAAAAGACAGCGGAGAAAAGTCTACAAATCCACCCGAACAATGAAAACATTTGCTCAGTAGATCTGTCACGTGTGTTGTAATATATGCACATCAGTCTTTTTACTTTGATGGAATTTTAACTATCTTTTTACATTTCACCACTAATGTAATTTCTTGCGTTGATTCCAAATATGTTTCTTTTTGGTGGGAGAAATTATTAGATTACAAATAAATGGGAGGAGGTGCACCAAACCAAACCCATCCAAAACGTACAAAACCTAACCTAACTTCAAAATTAATAATTTATTCCAAAATGAAAATACATATATAGAATCAGCATAAACTTTGCGTTTTGGAGGAAATTTTAAAAAAAATCGGAGGACCTGCATCAAAGCCAAAAGATCCAAATCCTCCAAAGGAAAAACGTAATTTTCACTCTTTTACGTTCAGAATTTCTTTGAAAATTAAGAATAGACCACTTATTGATGTATTTCTATACCTAATAATCTCATAATTAATATTACTCTACAGATTTACACCGAAGTTGTGGTAAAGTGAAAAGTACAAGCATTACGTATCAAAATGAAGCTGTAATGGTTAAATATGTAACTAAATTTGCCCTTCTACTATGCGTGATAGAAAGGGAGGCTAAAGAAACATAAACATGGAAACTACGAGATATCTTCATTGAAAAGCTCAGTTGGTCTAGAGATGGATAGCTACACGAAAATAACGAGACTTTGCTTAGTGTGTGATATGTCACAATAGTTAATAATCTGTACCTAATAATTTCATAATTTAATGAACAGTAAACGTGTTATATGTAGAACCACGCTGTATTGGAAAAGATTCGGGTTTCAGTAACTGTTGAAAATTGTAAGGAAATTTTAAGAATAAACAAGGTCTGCTGACCAAAATGTCGCATGCTCTCAATTATTCTGATTAAAACCCTTCAAAACTTTTAATAATTCCAGAATAACCTTGTGAGGACCTTGCAAATTATATCATTTGAAAGAGAATATAAACAACATAAAGCTTTTCAATTTAGCTAGAATCGGCCTAATAGTTATGATGTTATTGCCAAAACAAGATAATTCCAGGGCAAACCTTGGGAGGACTTTGGTAATTATATTATTCAAAGGAGAATGTAAAACAAAGTATGGGTTTCAAATTTTGTTAGAATTCGTTGAATGGTAATAATGTTATTGCCAAAACAAAATAATTCCCGGGCTTAACTTGTGAAGACTTTAGCAAATAAATCATTTGAAAATGAATGTAAAAAAACATAAAAGTTTCGAATTTCGTTAGAATCGGCTGAATAGTTATGATGTTATGGCCAAACCAAAATAATTCCCTGGCTAATCTTGGGAAGACTTTGGCAATTATATTATTCGAAAGAGAATGTAAAAGAACATAAGTGATTCAAATTTCGTTAGAATATGCCGAATAGTTATAATGTTATTGCTTAAACAAAATAATTTTCGGGCTAACCTTGTGAGGACTTTGGCAAATATATCATTTCAAAATGAATGTAAAAAAACATAAAGGCTCTCAAATTTCGCTAGAATATGTCGAATAGTTATGATGTTATTGCCAAAACAAAATCATTCTTGAGCTAACCATGGGAGGCCTTTATCTATTATATCATTCGAAAGAGAATGTCAAACAATATAAGCATATAAAATTTCGTTAGAATCGGCCGAATAGTTATTATGTTATTGATAAAAAGAAAAACGGCTTACTAGTTACAATATTATTACCAAAACAAAACAAAGGGGGACGACCAACTGACAAAGTGAGATATAGCGTCGCACGCGACAAGAAATTGTGCTTTTTGGCTTGTTTCGGGGAATATACATGCAAATATTTGTTTGTTCATGTACTATTTAATGAAAATGCAGGAAATAGGATCTAAGTTTGCAATAAAATTATTTTAAAGAGTACACAGTAAAGTGCGGTGATTTGGTGCATTAGTTTTTTTTATTATTGATGCTCTCACAGAAAAACGAGCAAGCAATACTTGAAAAATCTCAGTGAGGGCGTTTAAAAACTTGATAGAGTGGGGCAATTTATGGCATCCTTCAAAATGAAATGACGGAAGAAAACAACTGCAAAACGTGACAGGTTTTTCTATGAGTCGAAGGCAAAGATTTCAGGGTGTTTAGGCATCTTGTTGTGGAAATACGTCTCGATGGAATTTTAACTGAAGCTTGACCCCAGAGGCAACATTCGGAGAGGAGAAAACGAAAATAGGGAGAAAATAGTGAAATATTTGGAATCTCGTGGAGGTGAGCAAATCTACATTACTCTCATCTATATCAGAATAGCGATCAAACACAGCCTCCATATACCACTACACTAGTAACCTATTACCCTTCCAATACTCTCCGATCTTCATGCATTTCTTATCTCTCATAAATATTAGTTTTTTCGCGTGAATGTTTTCTTGGCGTGATGTAGGAAAACATTAAATTGGATCATTAACTAACGCAGTTGCATTTTTCCGGATATTTACTGTAAATAGAGAGCAATTGAATGGTTTTGGTTCCTTTACTCGCATCAAAGGTAATTCAGTCTCATGATAAAATCAACGAAACATTTGGAATGAACACCACTACAGTAAAACCCTCAGCGTTAGTTTAACAAGTTTAAGGCTGGAAACATAGACACGAGGATTTAACCTAGAGGGCGGCTCTGAATTCTTTTCAATGATGAAAAATTATCGGCTGCAGTCGTTAATAACTCACAAGGTGACGGCTCTAGGATTTCATCAGCCACCAAATCACTTAATCTCAAGACGATAGGGAAGGTTAAAACTTGAAAAAGTGGGGTCCACAAAATTAAACCAAACTCATAAGTGGAGGCGTGAAAAATGGTTTCTATGGTAAATATTTTAGCAATAATTAAAAAACTACGTCATATTGACAAAGCATATTTTACACTCAAGAATGATAGCGTTGGGGTTTGGTGGAATAGTGATAGAATCCTTGGTAAGATCCTTGATAAAAGGTTATTGACGCAAATAGATTACACTTTGATTAAATATTCAGTTTTATTTAATTTATTTGCTATCTTTAACTTGCTATTCAAAATTTCTGATGCCATTATTTCAGCAAAGTCATTTATTGGTCCTTAAAAAACGTTTGTGTAAGTGGGGGGGATAATTCAGTGCGTGAATTGTAGCATTTTTTTAAAAAATAATTAGTTTTTCTAAAAAAAATCCCTGCTATGGGAAATCTCTATTAATTAATTGCATTCAAAGCATACTTCGGTATTGAGCGGGAATGCTTTTATATGTGTGCCAATTAGATGAAGTGAAAGAGTTTAACCTTTATTTGGCAGGTACTGACCGATCTTATTTACTTATTTATTACTATTACTATAGCTTAACACGCTTCTTTATGCAAATCACACAAATGGCCAACCGCAACGCCGATGTGTCTTTCTCCCTCCTTTCTTAGTACACACATCACTCTTCCGTGACCTTGCCGAAAAGAATTATGAAGCCAAAATCACTCTTGACGAGAAACGGGTAGCCACAGCTGGATTTCACGCTCACTGGTCTGTAGCAAAACCCAGCTTTAAGTTCTTTACTGTCCATTCCTCAGTCACTCTATAAATATTAAAATAAATATTTAAAGAATTGTCAAAGTGTAAATTAGAATTGGTTGTGCGCACTTGGATGTAAAATTTAGAGAGAGGAAGCTTGGACGGACTGCGAGAGGGGTTCTCTAGGCGAGTGCTCCGCCCAGCCCTGAGACGGAGGGCTTTCATATCTCGCTTGCCACCTGCATTGGCTGACGAGCCTGCCCCCTTTTATATTGGCTTACCTTCCCCCCTCCAACGCACAAGTGATAGTCCCGTACCCTTTTCGTTCGGTTGTTTTATTTTTCATTTCGTTGTGTGGATATATTTGCGTAAATTTGTTCTCTTTGCCCGTTATAATCTTTTGTATCTTGCTTGGATTGGGGAATTTGGCCTCATTTTGAAGTGTGCACACTTTTCTTTTGAAATGGAAATCAGTATAGGTTATTTATTTTGAGTGCGCACCTGTATTTATTTTTCCTGTAGATATAAATTATAATTTTATTTGTAATTATTATTGTATTTTTTTGTTAGTAAAGGACTGTACATACAATCCGTTTCATTCTCCTTCGATTTTTCAAGTCCGGATTAGTGTAGGAAGCGGATTGGATCGATTGGGGTTAGTCTAGATTTTCGACCCGCTACAACTCTTCTCTTTAAGACTATTGTTTAATATTTTACCTAGAAATATAAGGATTTAAAATGGCCTATAACTAGTTACCTGGTAGGTGTTTTACCCAAGTTTACGCCAATTTAGAGTATTTGCTCACCACCTCTGGCTCCATACAAACTATCGAGTAATTTACGCATCAATCTGATTACAGTTAACTACATGATTCCTGACCAAGAGAAGATATATGTAGTGTATGAACTCATAGATGATGAATTAATATTGAATGACATTAAACTTTAGAAGCGAATAAAAGGGACGCTGTAATCGTCGCTATAAAATCTCAGCATAATGATACAGTGATTGCCTATTTTCTGAGAGTGGCGGATCATTCGTGGAAGCCACTGATAGGAATACAACACCAGAAGCAAACCAAAGCAAAGCAGATGCAAAGAAGGGTTCTAATACCATCAACATCCAAGAATTTGTGAAGAGAGTAAAGGAAGAAATTCATGAAAATCCTGGAGAGTTGATCATAGCCATTGCAAAGGACTTCAAGGTTTCAGAATGCACTAACAGAAGGGTTGTAGATGAGGATATCTGTTAAGAGTTGTATGTGTTGCAGAGAAACCCGTTCCAACAGGTAAGAGGAAAGAGAATCGCTTGATCCGTGCAAAGCGCTTGCTCTCCATGTTAAAACACCTAAAATCTGGGATGCTTTGTTTTTTCTTTAATGAGAAAAAATTCGACCAGGACCAAAGGGTAAACCCAAGAATGACAGCTGGTTATGCAATGTGCCAAGTGAGGGTACAACTGTAATGTATACCGAGTTTCCAGAAACCGTAATGGTTCTGGGACTCGTTAGCAGTTAGGGGCTTGTCATGCCTCCTCACTTTTTAACAGGACTTAAGAGTCAATGTTGTTGCCTACACACAGCTTTGGGGGAAGGTTGTTCGGCACGGGATAGACAGAGTATGCACGGAAGCCCCTACATCTTTCCAACTTGGATGTGTGTCAATTTAAGAGACCGTGTTCTCCCAGACACATAGCCTCCTATCGCATTCGTCATCAATTCACTCGACTATTATGTATGGGGCGTCGTGAAGAAAGAGGTCAATTAACACCACCCTAACACCATCCAATCTCTCAAGTCCGTTATAACAAAGAATATGCCCAAAAGTGCTAAAATTCATCTGATTCTGGCATGTGAAAGATTCAGACCCCGAATTGAAGCAGCCATTGCGGCTAATTAATAGTGGATTTATTGGATAGTCTTGTTATAAGGAGTCTCAAGATTATTTTACTGATTTTTATTTAAATACAGCTTTTTGTATCTGAAGTATTATGCGTATTTCCGAGATTCCCACAAATGACCTAATAATACTGATACACCCTCCATATACTCAATTTATATACTAAATTCATTTATCACAAATGTTTAATTATATATTATCAATGAGTCCAATGATACTTTAGGCCAAGGGGGCATCTTTGTCTTTCTTTTGTGTATTCTCATCTACTCCTGACCATGTAAACACAAAAACCATTGGGCTTCTTTATCTTATTTTCCTTTGAGATCCTCCTTTAGAATATCAACTAGATTATGGCTGGAAGATAACTGTCCTCGAAGTATTTGCTCTTTGCTTCCACTGCGGCCTCAAGACGGCTCAGAGTCTTGTCCCATGGGTTCCTTACTGTGCCCACGAGAAGATCTTCGACCCCCTCCTTGATCTTGGCCATCAGGTCGTTTACTCACACCGGTTGGTTTCTTTGTCAACCGTGCCCCACACATAATAATCCATATAATTCCGAGGAATTATGGAACTAGAAAGTGGTGCACTGAAGTCGTAGGAATTCCCCAACAGCAGCTTCCCGACCCTTTCCGCAGGTATGGTCTTTCGGCAACAACCATATTCAGCTAGGGTTTAATTACAGTCTCAAGCAGCTCTACATAGCCGTCTGCACTGTGCCTAAGACCCTGCTCAAAGATGATGGGCATCATAACGTCACACTAACTGAAGACACATCCAAAGAATATCACCGTTGGCAAAAACTTGATCTTCATGATCCATTACAACGTCGGATGGATGGGAGTAAAGCCAGGTGTTGTGCTGTGTGTTGTGGAACTCGTCTTTCGCCTGACAAGAACCAGATCGTCCCCTGTTCAATATAACTCTTCAGCATGCTCAGGAGATTCTTTGACTTCGTCAAGCGGTTCTCCTGATCCTTATCCCTTCAGAATTTGTCATTTAAGCCTATTGTACGAGTAGTAGCGAAGATTTTCATTCATGATCAATTTCATAGTGGCGACTGCAACATATATATATATATATATATAGGTTGAGGGTAAATCCCAAAATGAGACATGTAAAATTTCTCATTTAATTAAGTACAACGTTTCGGGTACCTTACCCATCTTCTCGTCTATAAGATAGATTTAGAACACGTTTAAAATTACAAAAATTATAATGCACACAAGGATTAGAAATAAATTATTTAGTTAATTGAAATTATGACAACGTTTGAAAACTATTGAAACTTTAGATATGGATCAATTATGGGTACTTTAAATATGGATAGATATAACACTAGTTGATGCAGTTATTGGTTGACATAGATATTAGTCACTTAATGAAGCAGAAATAGTAATCAATTATTTAATAAATTGAAAATGTGAAAAAATCATTTGAAAAATTGACACTAAATATAGATGCTATAAATATGGATAAATATAAAAAATATACTAATTGGGGCAATTAATTGGTACATAAAAATATTAGTCACCTTTAGTGGACGGCAAAAGCAGAGAGACTGAGGAAAGATTATAGAAGAAACCGATTAGAGATTGGTAGGTTGTGAAAATATTTTGAGTGGTTTATGAAATGAGAAGGGGTAAAGCAGTTGAATCATAATTTAAACTGAGATTTAGTTGTTTTATAAATAATGATTCGAGAATGCGGAGGGAAGTGGAGTCCTTTGCATGTCCTATAATTTGAAAGTTTTTGTGGGAAATTTCACTCTTACATTTAATTGAATGATCTCAAATGAGAGAAGTTTCTTTTTTGGTCAAGGTGGAGCCAGTGCGAGAGTTAATACCAAGATGAGAACATACCCCAGCCCTAAGTCAGCGAAAAGTGCTGCCAATGTAGATCCTCACCCTGAAAATAAGCCTTCTTAGAAGCAAACCTATAGAATATATATATATATATATATAATATATATATATATATATATATATATATATATATATATATATATATATATATATATATATATATATCCAATACTCGGATTCACTTGCTCGGGTCTTCCATCACATTATCCTGTAATTGTTGGAGGAATTCCGAGTGCCCACGCAGTAAGAAAAGTCTGTTGTGTTCCTTTCTGCTGGCTACGATCCGGTAGTTTCCGATTGATTGGTTTAATCAATCAATGGTAGTCTCCGTTGCAGCTCTCCATCTCAAGTCTGATTTTATTTACAGTGTTCAGAGAGCATCGAAAAGCAGTCAAATGTGTGCATTTTGATAGCCAGCGCGAATCATCATGAGGCTGGTAAATCTTTTCCAATATTCAGATTGCTTCCAGTCCTCCATGCTGGTTAACTTTTTTTCAACTAAAACTTTAGATGTTATCCAACGCCGAACTCTTCCTGAAAAAGGACACATCAGATTTCGCCTGAACACCCTGTATATACAAAATAAATCAGTAAAATGAATTAACTAGATAAAATTTCTGAAATTTTAATACATCATTTTCTGATATAAACAATAAAATGATGCTATTTAAAATATATACTATTTCAGAGGGAATGTGGGAAGGGTGATAGAAGTGCGTTTGTGTGGTGGGAGAAGTTTGAAACAATGTAAAGAAATAGACGAGTCAGATTCATTAAAGGATGCTCTATGAATTTTATTGTTAGGTTTTTAGTAAATTATTAAATAGTGGGAGAGAGAGAGAGAGAGTGAGAGAGAGTAAGAAAGAGGAGTAAAATCTTTTTGCAAAGCGGATGATTTAGAATGCTGCTGAGTGGTGGAATGTTCGTGTTTAGGAATGTTTATGTGTTCGAGGCTGAGAGGCCGAGGTGGTAGTAAATAATCTGCTGTAGATAAGGTTTGTTAGTCTATTTATCTAGCAGTGCTGCTCAGACACTTAAGTAATTTCTATATTACCTTTAGAAACATTCAATTCAATACTTTAAAAATATTTTGAATTATTATTGTAGATGGATATTTTTGCATGTTTCTAAAATATAAACGTGGTTTGGTAAACAGGTAAAAGGAAGGAATTAAAGGCATCTTCACGCCCGATTTATTCCAGTTAATAGACCTCGTCATTCATTTCTGTCGTTCATTTTCCTCGTTCCTCCCCCTTCGTTCGTTCTCGTCATTCAGACACTTCGTTTCTCTTCGCAGGATCGACTCGGTGCATCTGAAGGGATCTTTGTGTGTGGATGCACGGACAGCGTCCTTCACGGCAGCCGTCTACTGCATGGTAAACCTTGTTATTTCATATTTTTTTTATCTTGTACTGATCTTTGAAGCAAAGACCATGAGAGCATCACCGCCCTAAAGTCTTTGAGAACAAATTCCTGGTTCAAGTAATGTGGTTATGGTAGAATGTGTCCATGGTAGCCAGTCAGTATAGATAAATCGCAGTTCTAGGTGCTGGATGAGGTGTAATTCTCCTCAAGTTGGTGATATTCGTCTCTGAAAGAAGGTCGCTTTGGCGAGTTATTTCACTCTAATATAAAAGGATTTATTGACGAACAATAAACTGCTCTCACTTGAGGACGAAGTGTATTTAGGTGTAGCGAAAAAAACAAACAAACAGGCTTCCCTACTCTTAAAACAGGAATATTATTTGAACGGAGATAGCATTGGCGCAATGAAGGATAGACGATATAAAACACATCTACTAGCTACAACTGCTAGATATTACATGTAATTTTTAGAAAAAAATGTTAAATGTGGGAGTGGCACCAACTGTTCATTCAGATGAACCCACACAAATCTAAATTTAAATTGATACCGACAAGACTTCTATTTTATGAAAAAAGCCAATTAAACAAAGATTTAAAACTAAATAACTTGTAAAAGTTTACAATAAAAGTTCAACGAAACTTTGAAGAGTGTGGCTGTGACGAATTCATTATTACGAATTTGACTAAAATTCACACCTATCTTTCAACCAACCCAAACATCATTCAACAAAAACGAATAACTTTTGTGATTTTAGAGAAAAAGGCAATTATTGAAGAAAAAATCATTAGAAATGAAGGCAATATATACACGATCATAGAAAGGGCCTCAAATATATCTAAAGAGGAGTGCCACGGGAAAACCATTCTTGATATTTCTTCATAGTAATGTTCCAGTTGGATAAAGGGCAAAATTGATGGCGGAACTTCCCAAAGAAACCTAACAAAGAAATCCCTTGAATTGTATCAAGCTTCCATGCTTGCATTATTAACTAAACACGAATAATTCATCCAATTCTACTCACAAGAGACTAACCACATCCTTTACTGTCACCTCAATAGATCTAGTCAATTAGCCAATTCAATTCATTGTTTGTCAAAACGAACCAAATTATCATTTTTTTTACCTTATGTGCAATCATGCTGCTTCAATTCTTTTTCTCGATTGAGATTCACTCTTCGTCAAATGTTAAATCCATAAATCTATGATAAAAAAAACTCACACATCCCCACGCCTGCGTCCATGCGAGGGTAGGGTAACTAGTTTCGCCAATAAGAACAATCGAAAACCCACCTGCGAATCTTATGCTGAAACCTCTAATACCACCATTAATGTCAATAGCACCCAACTGTGAGAGGTGAGGGTCAACGGCGGTTGGTGGTGCAGTGACGAGCCTGTGAACTTGGAGAACGACTATCAATCTCGGATGCGGGTGCCAAGAGCTTAGAAAATAGGTAAAGTGATCAACTTTGCTACCTAGGGTACAACTTTCTTAGATTACCTACACATTTTAAATGAATTACACGAAATTTGCCCTGATAATTATTATTATTATTTATTAAAATATTAGTCAAATACAAAATAAGACCATGATGGAGTTTTAAGATGTTCGTTTCTTCGTTGCCTCACGTTACTCAGTCTTATCGATTGCAGTGAAAAAAGTGGCCCTTCATTGTTATTCAATAGCTCTTAGTCGCTTGCTTACCAATCTACATAATTATTTGGACCTTATAATGACTTGGAGACGGTGGAAAACTAAATATTTTAAAATCGAAGATTACCTATTAAAGGACCAAATACTCTGCCAATAAAAAGTATCTGCTTCTTTACTACACGTAAAGGGTCTTCTCTAATTATGATAACCTAAATAAAATTTAATAATTTCCCAAGATTCACATCAGAATAGAACTCTGTTAATTTCTAGCTATTCAGATTGTCGCATAAATGATACAAATCGCCTTGACCAGTGAAAGAATTTGCTCGTATCGTCTCGGGGAATTGATTGACCGAGTATATATGGGTACATCAAAAGGTTGATATATTTTAGCAAATTTGCCCGAGTTATGACGCTTTTTTACTTTCAACATCTGCATGAGTATCAATAAAGAACTATAGACAAAAATAGTAATCTTTGGTCACTTTTGTTTATAATAAAAAGGTTAGTTAATCGGAAATTTCCTATTTCTAATGGTAAATAGATTATTTTATTTTTAATGGACAATATTTATAAGGAACCCAAGCTATTGTACACCATTCCTCTTCTAAGAGTAATTTTTCTAAGATATTGATAATCACAGACCTACAAAGAACATGCAGATCTAATGCACAATATCTATCTACCAAGGAAGAAAATATATATATATGGAAAAATATCCAAGACAAATTGGTGCGGTTAAGGTAGTAGCATTATTAGACAACTGCTCTTCTTCAGGTCTACCGCACCAATATATATATATATATATATATATATATATATATATATATATATATATATATATACATATATATGTGCATGGGTAACACATCCTTAAAAATTGTACTTATGTATATCACGTGATCTGAAATGTTATACTAAAAAATCCGCATAAGAAAAGAGTATATCTGAATCATATTTTTTTATATATCCCAATTTCAAAGAGGATTTGACCTTAAGATTCCTATTCATTCAAAGACCTCGTAAAGAAAATTTCAATTTTCTCGGTGAATATCATTTTGTCGGTGCCTTCCGGGGACGCGAGAGACCTAAAAGAACTTCAAATGACTTTAGAGAAGCATTTCATAAGAACCTTAGAGGGATGATTCTTTTCTGGACCAACCAGGTAGCAGCGAATTCAATCACATTCTCTGCTCGATTCATTGAAGATTTCCTTTTTCCTTTCTCATTCTTTTCCTCTTTTTTAAAGTTACTTTCTTTTTCTAATTTTTATTTATTTTATTTTTACTTTCCTTTTTCTTATTTTTTTTCTGCATTTGTCGAAAGGAAAGCAGAAACCATAGATATGGAGGGTGATTTAAACTGGATATAAATTCAAATTATCAAGTGGTAGACAGAAAACGTGAATTTTAGCCATGAGTTCTGGTCGAATTTCGAGCTAGAAATCAAATAACATGAAAAGTTATTTTTACGCGGAAAGTGAATAGAAAATGCGATAAATTTCAGCGACTAACTGCAATTGCGAATTACTAACCCTTAAAGTGTAGCAATTGTGGACGGAAACGATGTGTATTGATTTTATACCAATTAAAATGAGATTGTTCGTCATTTTATTTGAAGGAACGGAATGACTGAAAGCAAAAAAAAAATGTTACAATGATAGGAATTAACCCTCGAATTAGGGGAGCATTATGACAGTGATCAGAGACAATTTACACAATCAAGTGTATAAAACAGCTAGGACAGGTAATGCGAGTCGAATTTGTCAATAATTATAGAAATGACCTTCAGGAGCAAATCCTCTTCTAGAACGCTGTTGTTTACTTAAATCAGGGGAGTGAGGTACACTTCGTCATTTACTAGTGGTGTGTATTTCAGAAGTTGAATAGCTCGGAGGAGGATAGTAATGGTGCGACAAGAGTAAATGCGACTGAGAAAATTACCAATGGGACTCACAGAAGCAGGAAATCAGGGAAATGGTGTGGGATTTTGGAGAATTGAGATCTCCCCTTAAGAGACCAACCAAAATGCCGCCATACATACGAGTATACAGGAAGTTTAAGAAACAATTTAAAGGAATTTAAAGCCTTGGTTCGTGCAAAAATCTTGCGCGTAATCGCAATAACTAGAAATTGCTTGGAAAATGAAAAGAAAGAATTTAGTAGCGAATTGAATATTGGTAGTTATAAAATATTGAAAACCCCTGAATCTGCGATAAAGGTGAACTTCTTTGCGTTACTTAAAGGGAGATTAAACTTAGTAGTGATAGCTACGGATAAGAGGTAGGGGCTGAAGTAATGGTAAAGGATTCTGTCTAGGTCAATTTAAAGTTAATATCCTAGTAGTTTATAAGCCCCCATCTAAATCCGAGAGCAATCACATTAGGATTTATGCCCATTTCTCTATTATTAAAGAAAATAGGATTTTAAAATGCGAAAACATTAATCTTCATTACTTTGGATTTCCAGAAAAAAAATGGATAAAATTCATTCATGATAGATTTATCTTTCGAAAGTTAGTTGGAGCCCATGCAAGTCTAAAACATATTTTAATTATTTCTTAAAACGAACTAATACATAATGAAGAACTTGAAGGAGGTGAGCTGCCACACACCAGTGATCTAAATTTAGTCGGATTTCAAATGAAGTTATTTGTCGTGGAATGGCCGCCTCTCTCTATATATATACGCCTTTTGGGGGTTTGGTCGAAGTCTGTTTGAGAGTCGACTTAGCAGGTTCGTGGACGGGGAATAGTTAAAAATTCAGTGGGAATGGTTTATTTTTCAATTCTAAGTGCCTTTCAAAACATAATTTATAACAGGTTGTACACAATGCGGTTGCTATATAAAATAAATAGGAGATAAATTTATTTAGTTTTCTTAAGTAAGCATTTGGCTTCGCGTGCCGGTATAAGTCGTTGGCGTGCGACGTTTGGCACTCGTGCCAAAGGTTCCCCACTCCTGTTATAGAATAATCTGTAGGCGTCAACGATTGCAACTGATTACGTTTTCGTTGAAGGAAAGGGACAGTGGGGATACAATGACTGTGATGGGGAAGCTGGGTTACCTCACGGGGCGGAAGAGTAGGCACACGTAGTTTGGCCTTCGGGGATGGAGTTCCTCGTCAGGTACTCGCTGATTGACTATGGCAGAGTTCACGGATGTCGATTTAGCTTTCGTCCTCGAATCTAAATCACCGGTGTCTCCGATCGCGACGGGGGGAGCGTGTCCTTTTCTCGTACGCGGTGTTAAGCGGAAGAGTATTGAGCCGGGCTGCTGTGTTCCATAGCTATGGTACTACAGGGCTACACGCTGAACCGAGTAGGTGAATTATATAGACGATTCGCCGGTGGCTGGGAGCGCCTGGTGAGAGGCTCCACAACTCGCGCGATCTTGGGAAAAGGGAGCGACTCCTTCGAGGAACCGAGATAAAGTTGGTTTACAATATTTGAAGAGCTTCAATCTATGCCGGAGGGCAAGAGGCTGGCTGAAAGGACATGCGAGACGAGGAAAATGTGTCCCGAAGTTAATGCAGCTAGGGTGCAATCAAACGACGTGGACCCCATCTTTGCCGTAGATCAGCCTCACTTCCCACGCTCCATGCGGCGATCTCGAGACCACGTGGGTACAGAAAGGCACGAGGTCGCCCTTTGACCTTATTCTTCTACAGTATTAAATAACAACTAATGAGCGCAACCAATTGAGACTGCATTTTATGTAATGCAATTTCGATGGATTTCTTGCTGACAGTTATTCACAGTTATTTCAACTTGTGCTCACTTTAAAAACCGAGTTATACATAAATTAATAATCCATAGCAGAGGCTATATTGTTCATTCACGGCAAGACCTGAAAGTTAAAACCTAATAATCTCTGGCAAGTACCTACCTCCATCCCCCAGCCGACGGATTCCTACTCGGGGAAAAAGCTGGAGGATATGGACTTCACCGAAGGAGAAATATAAAAGAAGATCACTGACCTAATGACGAATAAATCACCTAATCCGGATTGGTTGCTACCTAAAGTGTTGAAGGAAATGCGCGATCAGGTGTCACGACACCTGAGCGCAATCTTCAACATGTCAATCCGGACCGAATGCGTTCCTAGAGACTGGCGTGAAGCGGAGGTGACTCCTATCTTCAAGAAAGGAGACCGTAGCCAACCGTCGAACTACTGACCTATCAGTCTGACTTCGATAGTCACTAAACTCATGGAAAGCATGATGGTGGACAAAATGACCGCATTTAGAGTCAGAGCTGTTACTGAGGAGTTCCCAGCACGGCTTCCGAAGGCAACGGTCATGCCTGACGAACCTTGTGGAATTCTTCCACTTCGTGTTCATTGAGCACGATCGGGACAAGGCGGTGGATGTGGTGTACTTAGACTTTCAGAAAGCCTTTAAAAAGGTAACAACAAGGAGTAACAACAAGGAAAGAAGGTACCCTAGGAGACCTTACGGTCCATTCAAAGAGGGTACCATTGGACTTGCAATCGAGCGGGCACAAGGCTGCTCAATTGTTTGGCGTCCCTAAACGGCCACTTTTCAAGACCTTGTCTAGTCTTGACTTAAATTGGTCAACAGATTCACGGGTGACAACTTTCACTGGAAGTGCGTTCCACTTACCGCAGATACTGTAGGTGAAAAAATTTCCACATAGATTGCGGTTGTAACGCTTCAGTTCAAGTTTGAAGCCGTGATTGCGCGTTCTGTTCTCACTTAGTGTGAAAATATCCCGGTAGTCAACATTGTCGAAACTCGAAGTATTTTGAAAACATTGATGAGCTGACCACGCAGTCTACAGGTTTCCAGCGAGAACAGATCTAATTCCCTTAGTCTATCCTCATAACTTTTATGTCGGATAGAGGGAATCAGCTTGGTTGCCCTGGCTTGTACGCGTTCCAATCTCGCGATTACCTTTCGCAATGAAGGACTCCAAAATTGTACGGCATACTCCAGGTGCGGTCGGACAAGTGAGTTGTACAGGCACAGTACAATCTCCTGGTTCCGATAACCAAACTGGCGCTTAATATAGCCTAGCATCCTTTGGGCCTTTTTCTCCACCTCAATGCACTGTTTCGAGAACTTGAGGTCACTAGTGATTGTTACACCCAAGTCCTTCTCAGTGTCACTCGATTCAAGAGCAGTGCCCTTAAGTATATAGGGTGATTGAGGAATTCAGTGGCCGATATGCATCACTTTGCATTTGTTTACATTGAAAGGCATTTGCCACGTATCAGACCACTCCCCAATCTTCCAAAGATCTTTCTGCAGCCTTGCAGTATTTCCATCCTTTGCAACGTTCATACCAAGCTTGGTATCGTCGGCAAATTTGGAAATCTTGGCAACCATGTCACCGTCCATGTCATTGACGTAGATGATGAATAGTAGTGGTCCCAGGACAGAACCTTGAGGCACCCCGCTAGTAACGGGCACCCACTCAGAAGACTGTCCATTTACCACCACCCGTTGCCGTCTGCCACTTAGCCAGTTCTCGATCCAGGCGGCTACCTTTCCGTCTATGCCAAGCGCTCGCACTTTCCGGAGAAGGCGGCGGTGTGGTACCTTATCAAAAGCTTTCTGAAAGTCTAGGTAGACCACATCCACCGCCTTGTCCCGATCGTGCTCACTGAAAACGAAGTGGAAGAATTCTACAAGGTTCGTCAGGCATGACCGTTGCCTTCGGAATCCGTGCTGGGAACTCCTCAGTAGCAGGTTTGACTCTAAATACGACGTCACTTTGTCCACTATGATGCTTTCCATGAGTTTACCGACTATCGAAGTCAGACTGATAGGTCGGTAGTTTGACGATTGGTTACGGTCTCCTTTCTTGAAGATAGGAGTCACCTCCGCCTCACGCCAGTCTCTAGGAACGCATTTGGTCCGGATTGACATGTTAAAGATAGCGCACAGATGTCGTGATACTTCATCGCACACTTCCTTCAACACTTTAGGTAGAAACCCGTCCGGTCCAGGGGACTTATTCGTCTCTAGGTCAGCGATCTTTTTCTTTATTTCTCCTTCGATGAAGTCCATTGCCTCCAGCTTTTCCCCCGAGTAGGAATCCGTCGGCTGGGGAATGGGACCACACTCTTCAGTAAACACTGAAGAGAAGTAGTCGTTGAGGAGGTTGGCATTTTCTGCATCTGAATGTTTTAATGTCCCCTCCTCATTCCTCAAAGGGCCAATCGTTCGACGGATTGGTTTACGGCTGTTCACATATCCAAAAAACTCCTTGGGATTCTCTTTACAGAGTCTCACCACTCGGAGTTCCTCAGAACGCTAAGCCGCCCTTATGCTGGACTTCACTCTCCTGGCTAGCCTCCGGTATTCGTCAAAGTCACCCGAGATCTTCGATTGCAGGTACACATTTCTCTTCTCCCTAAGCAGTTGCCCGATTTCTCGATTAAACCACTTTGGTTAAACAGAAAACCGACGGGGGCATTTCAGAGGGATAAAACGCGATTGAAGACTCATGAATGTGGTTTTGAAACTGTTCCACGAGTTTTTAACAGCATCGCACTCCTCTAGCCTCGCGTCAGTTAGTCCCGCGCGTAGACCTGCAAAGTCCGGTCTTCTCAAATCCAGTTTCCTTGATTTACTAGTTGCAGGCTCTGCCTTGGGGACTTTGACTACAAATCTAATTAGTCGGTGGTCACTGCCACCGAGCTCTTCGCCAACAGAGAGGTCCTCAACGATGTCATCCTCAGAGGTGAAAACTAAGTCGAGGATATTGTCTCCTCTCGTTGGCTCTCTCACCCATTGAGTGAGGAACTCGTTGTTCGTGAACTCCAGGAGTAGTGCGTTCTCGCCACAGGGTTCTCTGGTTTCCCAGTCAACTTGTGTGTTGAAATCACCCATGACGATACACACTCTGTCTTTCACAAGTTCTCCTAGTAGCTGGTACAGATCTCTGTCCTTTTCAACGAGTTGGGCAGGGGGTCTATAAAGCACCAGGGTCCTGTATTTGGCAGGACCTATCTCTAGGTCAACACCTAGTAGTTCATGGTCGGATACGATGTTGCAATCCGTCGAGTTGAGAGTATCCTTGACATACAACAGCACCCTGCCACCCTTTCTGTACCACACCGCTGCTTTCTCCAGAAAGTGCGAGCGCTGGGCATAGGCGGAAAAGTAGCCGGTTGGATCGAGAACTAGTTGAGTTGCAGACGACAACGGGTGGTGCTGAATGGACAGGGTCTTGAGTGGGTGCCCGTTACTAGCGGGGTGCCTCAAGGTTCTGTCCTGGGACCACTACTATTCATCATCTACGTCAACGACATAGACGGTGACATGGTTGCCAAGATTTCCAAATTTGCCGACGATACCAAGCTTGGTATGAACTTTGCAAAGGATGGAAATACTGCAAGGCTGCAGAAAGATCTTTGGAAGATTGGGGAGTGGTCTGATACGTGACAAATGCCTTTCAATGTAAACAAATGCAAAGTGATGCATATCGGCCACTGAATTCCTCAATCACCCTATATACTTAAGGGCACTGCTCTTGAATCGAGTGACACTGAGAAGGTCTTGGGTGTAACTATCACGAGTGACCTCAAGTTCTCGAAACAGTGTATTGAGGTGGAGAAGAAAGCCCAAAGGATGTTAGGGTATATAAAGCGACAGTTTGGATATCGGAACGAGGAGATAGCACTGTGTCTGTTCAACTTCCTCGTCCGACCGCACCTGGAGCATGCCGTACCATTTTGGAGTCCTTCATTGCGAAAAGATATCTCGAGATTGGAACGTGTGAAAGCCAGGGCAACCAAACTGATTTCCTCTATCAGACATAAAAGTTATGCAGATATATTAAGGGAATTAGATATCTTCTCGCTGGAGACCCGGAGATTACGTGGTCAGCTTATCGAAGTATTTAAAATACTTTGAGGCTTCGACAGACTGGATTACCGGGATATTTCCCAGCTCAGCGAGGGGAGAACAAGAAATCACGGCTATAAACTTGAACTGAAGCGATACTGTGATATGTGTGGGAAATTCTTGACTTACAGTATCTGCGGTAGTTGTAACGCACTTAAGAGGGAAGTTATCAACAGTGAATATGTTTACCAGTTCAAGTTAAGACTAGATAAAGTCTTGCGAAATTGCCGTTAAGATCCTCGTGAGTGATCTTCGAGGTTGCCAACGGACACCTCCGAAGATTGAGCTAAAAGTACCCTCCTTTTATGGACCGTAAGGTCTTCTAGGGTACTTATTTTCCTTGTAGCTCCTTGTAGCTCTTTACTTTTAATCACCTACTCAAGCGATTCCAATAATTAATTAAAAAAAAATGTTGTCATAACTGCTAGTTTACCTCTCAATCTACGTGTCTCCAGTGACTCTAAATTGAGTACTTTCTACCTCTCATCAGTAACATACTAGTTTCTACCCTAAAACTATTTCGGCTAAGATTCGTTTTTACACAAATACGATTTTGTAATTTTCAAAGAGATAAACGCTTTTAATTCTAAAAAAGATGTTCACTAATGTTATTTTGAGCTTCCAGAAATTAATACTAACGTAGTTATTCACTTTTCAAAAATATATTTTATTTTGCTAAATTTAAATCTTTCTGCGTCATTTTTACCCTCGTTCCTTCAACTTTTGGCCTGACTAGTTGACCCAGACCTGGCTTTTTAGATCTGGAGGCAATCTGCGCATGCGTCTTTTGCCTGAATAGTTAACCATACCCTCCTTTTTTTAGATTTTAAGCCGATCTGCGCATGTGTCTTTTGCCGATTATCCAATAGCATTTTATTTTAGATTGCCGTATACTTCACAGGATTTGCGGCTTTCCTTTTTTTTCTAGTTTATATGGTATAATGGCGTGTGGTGGTTGTGTCTAGGTCGAGATTAAAGGGTTCGAAAGAGCAAAAACCCAGTGTAAATTTTCCGTTAGTGCTTTTAAGGGTACGTTGCTTTCTAATGCGCGCGTTCGACCAAGTGCTAGCTTTTAATTTATAAACTGTTTTCTGCGCGAAGCTTAGATTCAAACTAGAGGCCTAACGATATTTAGCAATCGACTTTTGTATTTAAATTTTATCGTATTTTTTAGGGATATTACGAGTTTTTTTAAAGTTGCGGGGAGTTGGAAGAAACCCTTAAAATATAAGTGAGGGTTATGAGGGGCAAAGCCCCCATTTAGAAAGTACCTAATTTTTTTAACACGTTTGCCGGAAATAGCCTAAAGTAGGTGGCGCTATCGTCGTCTTAAATTACCAGGTTAGGTCTGGTCTAGTTCTGGATCTTTTAAATGATTTTGATGTGGTTTCTTATGCAGTTTTTTGTGTAGTTTTCATATCTGAACCTCGTTTTTGCTGGAAATACATACTTTTCTCCTTATGAACCTTCGGTTAATTATGGTCGAAGTATACATTTCCGAGAGAAACGAGTGTCAGATCTGAAAAGTACATATAAAACTGCATAGGAAAAACACATTTTTAAATTACTGTTTACATTGTGTTTAAACTATCGACGTGCACAGTGGAAAAAGGTATCTTTTAAACTTGTTGAGAAAATATTTCTATTGATAAAAACCAAGACTTTGTTGATCTTTCCTTACGCCTCTAATCATAGTTTTGCATTTTGAGTCGAACATTTTTGCGTTTTGTGTCCCTGTAATAAGGTGATCTGAACGATTAATGTTTACTTTAAGTTTCAAAAGTTAATTTAATAGTGTTCAAATTGTCATTTTTTATGCTTTTAAGTATTTAATGTGTATAATTACATAAATGATATGTGTAATCCTTTTTTTGGAGCGTTCCTTTCCTACACTTCTATATTTTTACTATCGGTTCCTAGTAGCTGTATCCAATAGACCGATGTAACAGCCTCCCAAAGACTGCTTCAATTGGTCTATTTGAACTTTCACTTTCGCTGTCAGTATTGGTCTTCAACCATTCATATCAGGGGATCGATTTAACCCACCCGTGTGGACACGCTATTCAGATATTTTTTTTAGAAATAAGCTGCACTGACGCAGTTAAGCTATCTGGCTACAATTACCGTAACCGCATAGCTTAGCTGCGTTACTGAACCTTATTTTTCTTATTCTGTTAAAATATTGTTCTCGATTTTTGTAGGTATTTTATCTGACGAATCATCAATTGTTGTACTTGGGGATCGTGTGAAAGGCATGAGAAGAAGGTTTGGTGAGGATATTAAATCAGAATGGCTCCGGAAAACGGTGAAATTCCGGTAAAGATTATGATTTGGGTGGCATTATCTTCACACGCAATAAGTGACTTGCACATTGTAGATGAAACAATGAACGAGCTAAAGTACATATAGGTACTACGAAACCGTCTCCTCCGTCAAATAAGGGATTGGTATGGTGAGAGGACATGATTTTCCAACAGGATTCGGTTCAAAATCACCATGTAATATATGTACAGAAAGGGTTATATAAGTATATGAGACCTCTCCTCTAGTGACAATCAACTGCAATGACAATTTCCAAATTAGCATTAATTTCCACATCTGT